>AYJT01011333.1:0-14063 GCA_001278415.1 Ocimum tenuiflorum | reverse complement strand
TACTCCCGTACCCCACCATGTACGACATGCTCAGTGGATTGCTTCCCAATATATACTCCACCTGCAATGCAATGCAATTATCAAATTATGCATGCTGACCCGCTTAATTAATTATAAGAATACCTGGCTTCTTGTGAAACCAACGAGCTGGCTTTGAGTGATGACCTTATCACCACACCGGATTACGTGTTCTGATTTCTTAAGGTAACGAGCGTACGCTAACACAAGAAATGAGATGGCGGTTGCGTGCTGCATATTGCACACTCCTGGTTTTACTAAAAGCCCGCCTAATCAGATATCCATCGATTCAATTACTTTCTGTTAGTTGTATTTTGAAGGTACGTAATTAATTTCAGCGCCATACCAGGAGAGAATTGAACGGTTTTGAAGGGAGAATGAGGCATAACTGAACAGACAAAGGTGTCGGCGTAGGAGAGGAAAGGCGTAGTAGCTGCCAATGTGTTATTTACCAACAACTACGAAGATGCATGAAAGCGCCAAAGTTATGTAATAATTTGTGATGAAAAATTAAACTAAAAATGCATGAGACATAGGAAAAAGAGCTACTTTAGAAACAAGAATATTGATTCCAGCATGTTTTGCATCCCAACCAAATTCAGAAACGCCGGCTTCAATCTGTGCCTTGAAATTTTGGATATTCTCCATTACATAATTCCAGTAGATGGAGCTTTTTGTGGCCTTGTACAACCACGCTGCGCCCCACAACAGTTCATCCTGCCATCAAATATCTGATATATTTTATATTCCATTTTTTTCAGTTAATTTGTAATATGGCATATATACCTGATAACCACTGTAATCACAATAAAAAGGACAAGCCCCTTCACCGATGCTGTCATTGTAAGACCCTCTATACTTGTCTGCAAACTGAAATACCTGGTATAAAGAAGATTAAGTAAATCAATCTCTCAAAACCAAACCCGGAAACACTGGGTGTTGATCCACAATTACTCCTTTAAGTTAAACTACGTGTTACGTATTGAATTTTTATTTTGTTTTTGTTAATTTTCCTTTTAATTTTGAATGCTTTACGGAGATTAGATGAGTTTGTCAGATTCATTAAAATATATAATATTCAAAATCTTATTGTAAAATAATCCAATTTTATTGTTAATAATTAGCAATAATAGAAAATAAAATCTTATGGAGTCTAATTTGCTAAAAAATCATGTAATGTACGTAAAACAAAATTAAAGCATACAAAATTAAAATTGAAAAATTTTATCAACTATAATATAATGAAAATTCGATGTGTTGAGGTGTAACGGGTGATTTGCATGCGCAAACACGACTCAAAACTGTTTCATTTGCATGTATACCTGGGAGGCCCTTTTCAAGAGCACTTTAGAATACACCCTATCTCCGAAAGTCCTAAACACGATAGAGGCGGCCGCGAGCGCCGCCGCCATCTCGGCCGCAACTTCCGATCCCGGCGCGTCTTCAGTAACTGCATAAACGGTTCGAGGAGTGTCCATGTCTTCTGGCCTTTGCCAACAATTGTGGTCGGCGGAGGGGTCCCCGACCTGAGCATAAACGACGCCGGGAGTGGCGGTGGCTTTCAGGAAATAGTCGGTGGACCACCGGACCGCCGCCAGAGCATGCGGCAGCTCCGGTCCCATGGACTTGCCATACTCGATTACTCCCCACGCCAGCATTGTCGTTGAAAATGCCATTGGGAAGTTGAACTTCACATTGTCACCAGCGTCGTAGTATCCACCTGTCAAATCCACCTGTTTAATGCAAATATTTTACTTATTTCCTTCTCTCATCACACAAATTATATAATAGTTTTACTGTCCAACAAATAGCATAATATTTGCATGCACATGTTGAACGGATATACATAAACCTTGAATAGGTTATAGGTTTAGTTGTTATGGTTGAACTAACTGTCATAACGATGATGAATACTCATGAATTTATTTTTTCCGAATCAAACTTTATAGCTTTCGGATGATAAGCCATGCATATGAATTCAAATGATAGCAGTACACAGGATGAGATCTGATCAGCATGCATACAAGAGATAGATGCTCACCATATTATATATAATTTTGCATGTTCGCATTCCCATACATTCACAGAATCAAAATCTAATAATTAAAACAGCAAACATGTATCTATGTAAACCGAGTCTCAGCGACAACATTATGATGAGATGATATAATTTGAAAGAGAGATGAAGACTGAAATACATGAAGGAAAAAGAGGCTTACTATATGGATGGATAGAAAATTGAAGCATGCATAAATAATTAAAATACATACACCGTGATCGAGGCCGTCGCCAAGAGCCGAATCCTTTCTCCATGTCAAACGCTGCGTTGAGGGCAGCTTTCCAGACCTTTGCCCCTCAAAAAACAGAATGCTTTTGGACAAGGCATCCTCGTAATCATGCAAAATCCCATTTGCACCAACTAATCCTAATAGTAATACTACCATCATACAACATATCATTCTTACCTGCGCATCCTAATTACCACTTCTTGTTAACATTACTATTTATTGGTGGATTTGGTTTGAGTGAAACACTGATTGTCAAACCCTCTTTTTTCTTTTTGCTTCTTTAAGTGAAATCCACATCAATTGACTTTAAGTGAAGCTCACACATCAGCTGCACGGAGTCAATTTTTGCCCTAAAATCACCTTAGTTTCTGATGATTTTCTTCGGATTTCAGTTTATTAAAATATAAACAATAGAATGTTGGGATTTTGTCTTGTAAGTTGGTGTGCGCTTATTCCAACAATCGAAGGATCCTATTTCATATTATATGTAAACTAGCGTACGTTCATATATTATATGAAATCTAGGTGGATCTCGAGTATTGGAAGTTACCTTGAAGTTGTCTTGTCACGGTGTTTTCCTTTTAATACAAGTCGTACCAATAATTTATTTTTGTTTTGACAAGTCAAATTATAATTTGAACATTGAACAGAATGAGATCTTTACCCCATACGCATTGTTCCCTTCGTATTAAACGCATGTTGAAATTGTAATTAAGGGTGCTAGGGACATATTCGGGACTTTTCAATTTTTATTATATAAGTACATGTACTTTGTTAGATATATGTATATACACTTCATTACATTATTATACATACTGCATTATATTATAATAAAATCACTAAGCTATATTTTTCGCGTATTTTTCTTCTAGGATTTCGTTTCGAAGATAATAAAATTATCTTTAATTTGATACATGACATGTTAAAGAATAATTTAATTTGATTGAATTATGTTTATTTAAAATCTTGAGGAATTTTAAATGAGAGAGACACATGGAAGAAAGACAAAAAGATGAAAGGCAAAAAATGGAATGGATTTTCATTTTTTTCCATTTTATCCTTAGATGAGGTCTCCTGTCAAACCGCCTAAATCATTTAGGCGAGTTTGCGTTTAAGATCCAAGACGAATATGAGTTTGGATCTAGAATCCAGGATGAGTATGCGTTTGGGTTGGTGGAAATGAACTATTTAGATCTGTCTAAATCATTTAGGTGGTCTAACACAAGTTTTTGTCTTACCCTTATTATGTAGTAATACAGAGATTGTAATGTAGTGTGAATTAATAAATCGTGTGTTAGGAAATATGTTAGTTTTGTTGATGTAAACCCTTGATGATAAGACCCTTAGAGTTAGTTTGATCCAATTATGATGTGTAATACTTGTATAGTCTAGAACTCTACAATAAAAAGTCAGCTTGGAATTTAAAGAAGATCGAAGAGCTGAAAAATCAAGAGTTCTAAACTGAAGGATCAAATTACGGGAAAATTAAAACTATGATCAGTTCTAATTAAACAACCGAAGAAATGAACTCAACCCCGATAAGCCATAACTGGATTCTAAGAAACCAGAACTATCATGTTTCAGAGAAAGTGACTCAAGTTCTGAAGACGTCTAGCTGACAGTTTCGAGGGAATATTGACCCGATAGAATGAGTAAAGAAAGTTGACAAAAGAAGAAAGTCAACTCAGTTTTGAGAATACCTTCAGAACTGATATATTATGGATCAGATCAGCTGATCCTGGTCAGCATTATTCAAATGGTCAAAAGACATACACTAAAGGATGTTAGAAGAGCTGACTAGATATATGAGAAAGAATACCTGCTCCTTCAGTCTTTCAAGTACAGACTTAAAACAACATTCTTCATCAACCATCCAAACGGTCGGATTCTTGGAAGAAGACTATAAATACAAAGTTGGATGATATAAAAGATGGGGTTTGACATCATCAAGAGTTGAATATGAAGAAAAGCATCCAGACCAACCTACCGGAATCTGCTTAAATTACATCAAGTCACACACCCAGGCAGATTTTGATAACATCCAAGTTCTAAATCATGAGAATTTGATAACCCCAACCTAGACCAAGTCTGAGAAGAACTATATCTCGTTCTTGAAGGGAACTCAAACCTTCAACTAGCGAAAGACATGGATCATAGATAAAGAGGATCGCAGTTCCGTTCAATGTATTGCCTGAGTCCTCGTGCGGTGAAGCCGAAAACTGAGAAGATCAAGTTATTGTAATCCAATTTTAAACACATCAAAAACTTTAAGCTAAGAGTGAAAATCCTTCAATAGTACAAGAAGAAAAGATGTGGAGTTTGTTCCCGAACCTCTGTAAAAATCCTATATCAGTTTTATGGCTTTCAGTTTTTACATTTCTTATAACTGACAACTGTGATTGCGATAACTCAACTGTCATTTAAAAAAGGCAACTCAGCTGACTCATACGTAGGCAGCAGGAGTATCAAGCTTATTATCTCATATCTTAAGCCTATTATCTCTACTAGCACTCTACACTAGTCAACTCAACAGAAGCTCAGCTGACTCATACAATTTGAACTTAATTTAATCTAAACTAAACAGATGATAGCTCTCTCTAAATCTATATCTGACTTACACAATTCAGTTACAACTATAGGCCGTCATGAAAATTCTGCATCCATTCATCCATCCATAAAGTCATTCATTCATTCATTCATACATCATCTCTGTCCTAATATTATTTTAAACTCGATTATTTTAATAAGTAATAAGTCGTTACAAACATGGTGGTCTACTTGTACAATCATTGCCACATGGTATTAAATTAATATGAAAAATTGAATTGGAACCACTAGTGATACAAAAATAAAAGTGTAGCATCTATTTTGAAACAAATTAAAGTTCAATATCCAATTTGATATAAGTTGCATAGTTTTGTGAATTCTCATGAAATTAACCTGTAAAAAAGGCATATGGATAAAAAAAAATGGGTGAAAAAATTATCCATGTGTGCTACATTGTGGCATTAACCGACAAAGTGTACAAAAAATTAACACCGTTTGACTAATAGGGTATATTTGCATAATGGAATAAACTTCACATAACGAAAATAGTTGGTTATAAATTTAGATAATCGACAAAACTTTAGGATATATTTGCATATTTACTCATTTATATATCTATCTAGAAAAGATATGGAAAAATACGAAAAATCTTATTACAATCTAAGAAAGGCTTGATTATAAGCCCAAAAGTAATAAAAAATTTGTCCACTTAGCTTTTGGAAACAAATATAGGCAACAACGAGTATATCTAAAAAAAATCGTGTATATTTGGTAAATCTAAAGCAATTGCTGAATAAGACTTATACGTATGTTATTTGTCAAGTGTCTTTCTCTGTCAGCAACTTTCAACAATTGATCTATAACACATGATCATGTTTTATTTATCAGTCGCTACAAGCTTCACATTCTTGAATTCTACCTCTTCAGTTTTTATCCAAAACTTCTTGAAATACTTCCTTTTTACTTCAGAGCTCTATCTGACCTATAAATCACAAAAACCACACAAAGTAGCCTTCAACAATCAAAATGGAGGGAAACGACACATAAAATTAGTTAGAATGATTCTTCGTATCTATCGCCTCATAAAAATATAAAATTATTTGTCATGAAAATTACTTTAAATTTCAAATGATCATAACTCATCGTTTTAATCCAGTTACACAAACAATATATCAAATTAAGGCTCCTCACGTGCCTTTTCATTTAAGATATCGAAAGACTATTTTTACTTGATAGATATCATATCAGAATGAATACACAATAACAAGAAGTTTGCAAGAATTACAATAATAGCATTTTCATCTAAAAAGTATTATATCATCAACAATCTTATTTTTATACTTATTTTATTTTAGTTATTGTTTTTAATACTAGTATAAATTTACTTGCCCATATCTATATATTGTGTTTTTTATACATTTTAAAATAATTATATAATATTTTCTGTAAATATTACAATAAAAATCTATGGATATATTACATCAATAGAAAATCCAATTATGTATATTAATATATACATAATTTCCGATAATTTAGATATTAATTATAACGTTGTCATACGAATGATGCTGATGAATATAAATTAAATTATTTATAATTAACTCACTGAAGTTGTAGATAAGAATATGATATATAATTTTGTTAAATTACTTTACAAGATAAAATATCGAACATTGTCAGTTAATATAATATTTTATAATATTTATTAGCTACATTGCAATATTGTCTTTTACTACTTGACTTCGGCAGCACCCAGAGCTGCAGGCCAGTGGGCCATTGCACAGTAAAAAGGGCGAAATAAAGGAGTGTAGGCGTCCGTGTATGTAGGAGAACTCCGGTTGGAGTAGGTACACCGTTGTAGGACGAGATTGGTGGGACCGTGAAATAGTACGGATCCCGCAATCCCATTGGTTGACGTAAAATCCATCCAACCAGATGTAGTCACCTCATCCACTTAAACTATAAACAGCAGACGATGGCGGGTTGTGATACCTGCACATAGGTAAAAGTAATAATAAAAATGAAAAAAAAAGATTGGAAATGGGGGAGGAGACCAACTGCGGGGCAACCAACATAGATTAGGTGGGCTCCACATTTTATTTAAATTTATATTTTTTTATTTTATGATATACTTTTTATATATAAAAAATATATATATATAAATATATCAAAATTCATAATTTTTATTCTTTACAAATAGAGACCAATATTGTCATATTTATTTTTTATTTTTAAATTGAGATAAAAAGTAATCAATCTTAACCGTTTGTCAAAAGTACAACCCGTGTCAATTTGATTCTCACCGTTGAGATGTGATTTTATTTTATTTAATATCTTCATTATTATTTATATAAAATTAAATAAAAGAATTATATAATAATTAAATAAAATAAAATAAAAAAGAATGTTGTGGTTGGTGGTTGGATGATCATTGATAAACCTTGCAAAATTGGTATGGTTGGGTTGGAATGATTATTGACGATGTAGAAGAGAGAGAAATTAATTAAATATTAAAGTGGTTGGGTGATTGGTGTGGTTGCTGATAAACATGGTCTTATAGCGTTTCTCCGACTGTCAAATCCATTTGAACAGGGGTAAAAATGTCATCTCAATGCAAAACAGTCTATTTTTTGTTCTGTTGGTGTTTTCTCCATCGACCGTAAGGCCGTAGATAACGAGTAGAGTTGTTTGTAAGTTATTGGAATGTCGACTTGAAAAAGTGGTTTGAATTTCGATTCTTTAGTAAATAAAACAAGCTCGAACCTCGAATTGAGCTTGATAATTTTAGCAAATTGAGCTCGAGCTTAGGTATATTCAGTTCGCTAATCTCGAAAATATGTTAGAATTCGAGCTTGCTAGCTATATTTGTTCCAAATTGACAATGAAAAAATGTTGTCAACTATTTAGATGACTTTAAAATTATGTGAACCAAAAACATGAGTTGAGCTTTACCATAAAAAGTAAAATTCTAATCAATTTCGAATTGAGCTTGAACTTGATAAAAATCTGATAAACCGAGCTCAAGCATCTCACTACTCGGCTCAGCTCGATTTAGCCACACAATTAATGAAGTAGTGTGTTGGTGTTACTAAGAAGATGGTGTGCATCGGTTAAGTTATATTTATGTGTCACCCTCACTGATTGAATTTTTAATTTTTTTAATTTTATTATTTTTTTTAATTTTAATTTGTATGCTTTAATTTAAGTTTACGAATATTAAGTGGGTTGTTAGTTAAGATATATAATTATTTTTATAATATAATTATTAAATAATCATTTTTTACAGTAAAATATTAACCATGAAAAAATCATTATGTAAATTTGGATCTAAGAAAGGGCATAATGTTCTTAAATAGAAATAATAAAATATAATGTATAATGTAAAAGTGTAACAGAAGATTCACGTCGCAGGAGAAGGATCAATATGTAGTTAAATTTTCCTCTAATATATTTTTCTAGATTGCTTTTCATTCGTAGTTTACGTGATATTATATACGAAAATTTTTTATTTAGTGTGCAATCTCAGGATAGTGGTTGTGAAATACCCTATAGAATATAAGTATTTTTTTTCCTTAGATATACTATCCACAACCTAATTATATCTATATTTCCAATAGTAATTAATCAGACCATCAATCAGTTAGGTATTTCCCTAGCTGTGCTAGTACTGTTGGTTAAAGTCATGACATCCCCACATTTATAGAGATATCTGAGATCGAATTGTTATACTATCTACACAAATTTATGCATACAAGTGTTGAGTGATTTTACGATTTACGTCCATTACAGTTTATTACATGCCACATCTACACACCTTGAATTTGAAACTATAATGAACTGTCGTGCAAGAGATGCGGTTCACAAAACCAAAATTAAAAGGGACCATTTTAGATATATGTTGATAATAATATTAATACATCCTTGTTAAAAAATTTGATCTTTAAGCCCACATAAACAATTTAAATTTATTTAGCCATTATTTCGTAAGAAAGTAACGTGGATGAAATGCTAGTACTGTGACTATTTCACTCTCCACGATCCATTTCAACTCATGAAACTCAATTGATCTAATCAGATTTCAACTCCAAATCCATGTACATCATTAAAGTTCAAAATTTTGATTATAAAACTACAAGAATTTTAAGTCGAATCAAATTTGTTAGTTTCTACTCTTCCAAATGTCAAAAATGAAACATTTCCTAATTGAATAAAACATTTGCCAGTTTGTCCTGCTTGGATGCTGATAATAAAACTCTTATGTACTTGCACCAAGATTCTTTACGACTTACCATCTTATCACAAAAGAGTAATATGAATTTTGGAATCAGGATAATAGTAAATAATAAAAAACCCATTATATAAGTTGCATACCAGTGGTAGATAAGAAAAATTAGGGGTGACAATCTCTCACATAAATCTTCACGATAATTACAGGTTTGGATTTAAGTCATTATCGAATCGACCCGATAAAAACACAAAAAAATTTAGATCGAATTTGTGTCGGATCTGGATTGGATCGAATATTGATATCCTTATTTATCCATTAAAAAATGCATAACTATTTTTAATATGATATATTGATATTATATTAGGTTTATTATTTCTAAATCATTATATTTATAATGTTATATACATTATATATAATTTAGTATGTTTATTAGATTGAATTCTTTATGGGGATTATTGGATCGAATAATTATTCAATTCTTAATAGATTCGTGTTAGATACATGTGTGTTAGGATTTGAGTTAAACAAATTAGATACAAATTGAGATCAATTTTTTTTTTTTGTTCTAACTAATCGGATACATATATGGTCTTAATGAATTAGATCACTGATGGATTGATCCAACAACAATCCAATCCGCATGATTGCCACCTCTAACAGAAATACTGGGTTGTTAGGACACGACAATATATTTTTTTTCCCTATTACGTAGCTATTATATATACATACAGACAGACACAAATATATTGATATGATAATCATAAATATGATGTTAACTAAGAACCATCATCGCATCGTTGACAGTTCATAATTTCCAGTTTTAGACTTTTAAAATCTCTGATTATAATTAGTGGGGGTATGCATGTGATTTTGTTCGTAGAGGCCTCGGGCCGCTAATATACCGGCTCTAATTCTTCACCTTTCATCATCACGATAAGTTAGTTGGGAAAATTTTGTATTTCTTTTTATAAAAAATCTATCGAGTATAAGGACCATTTTAAAAATCTCTCTTCCATGGTTGTATATGCAATATGTATTTGTATGCATATAGAATCATAGTATATATGAAATACAAATTGTACATGTTGAGGTGCGTTTTTTATCGGAATCGATTTGAGGCTTTAGGTTTGATTATAATCGGACACCGCAATTTCCAGGAAGGTTTATAGTCCTCCGGAATGGACTGGTCAATATTTTATATATTGAACAGGGTGAATTACAGAGATTTTTCGACGATCGACGTCGGCAGAATTATAAAAAACGTGCTCTTTGCTACATGGCGCAAACGAGCTATATCATGAATATAAAGGTGATATATGCATGTAATGTATGACTGTAGCTGACTAATCATCTATTTATACAACAAGTACAGAAGGAATCTAAAGAATCCCTAAGCTAAGGACTAAATCATAAATAGTCGAGGGGCAATCTGCAAAGTGACTCAGCAGAGGAATCATTCTGGAATCTTTCTGTACGTGCGCAAGCGAATGGTCAACATCGTGCAGATTTTGTGAGAGAGCTAGAGGGTTCTGGGATAATGACCATTGAGGATCTAGGCTGCTCGATGGTCCTTGCCATGTTTGTGGTCTCGAACTCTTTTCGGGGTCGATGGCCACTGCTTGTGGTCTTTTCTGCCTTAGTCTGATTTTGGCTGTCGATTATAGGCGCTTTGAGCGGTCAATGCCCAGTTCGATGGTCCTGAGATTTTGACCCTCAATAACAGCCCCCTTGTCTTTGCGGATCAAGTAGATAGATTCGCGGAGACAAGTTGACCGATGAGTATCGTTAGTCAAAATATAAAGGAAATCTTCTACTTGTTTTGCATTGTGCAACGACGCTCGCGTTTGTTGTTTTGGTGAATTTCCTGTTCAAGACTCAGCAGGGTGAGATGTAAATTTATTCGACGAGTTAAGCAATTGTACCTCACTCAGTTAGTCGTAGAGTGTTCAAGGTTTTTGTTTTGTGTTGGGAACCTGAAACAAAAGCAAGACGATAGAACATGGATTTGTTAAGGCTTTAGTCTATCCTTCGAAGTCAGAGAGGCCACAGAGGCTGTTGAAAAGTTTAAATTCCGAGGTTATTCATTCCTGTCTCAGAGAAGTTTATCCTCCGGACGTATCCGTGCCCACCCAGAGAGGCCGCTGAGGCCTGTTGGAAGTTTATACTAGTTGAGCATTCTGAATGCCGTGCTCCCTCAGAGTTCTTCTAAGCATTTTTATCCATCGCCCCAAGATTAGGTGGCTAAGGTCTTGTAGCATCCCATACATCACGGAACGGATTCCATTTGTGGCATCGCTTAGGTTTTCAAACCAAAGGCAAAAATTCATCGCGGGACGGATCCCATGTGTGGCATCGCTCAGGTTTTCGAACCAAAAGCGGAGTAAGAGTCATCGTAGGACATATCCCATATGCGGCATCACTCAGGTTTTCGAACCAAAAGTAGAATTAGATAGGCCGAGGGAAGCATGATGGATGATGAAGATTGTGCACTCTGCTTGGTCGAGGGGCTAGGGGCCATCTCGAGAGCATAAGTAATTAAGGAGATAGTTGGTAGATGCTACCAGGTCGGCATCCCCGAGTATGCAGATCACAGTGATTAGCTGTGTTTGTAGTAATAAATAATTTTGCGGATCATAGTCGCGAACTATGCTCAAAATAGATACCCAAAGATAAGTTATGACTTCGAGCCATATTTGTATCGATACATGAGAGATAATTTAGCGCGAGAATTCCATAAATATGATAGAAATCTGTCGATATCCATGTAGGTGGGCCTCTATCATGGCCGATAATGAGTCGAGCGAGAAATTCATATGATCGGTTGATACGTCGTAGAGAGGGGGGCTCCGCAGCCTCGAACATATATGATGTCAGACGTTCGACACAGGCGACCTAGGTTATTGAGCATAAGCAATCAATCTAAATCCCAGGAAATCCATAATAAGAAATCTGTATAAGAGATTCGGATAAAAATCCATATAATTTTTGAGTGACAGCGCAGCCCCGAGTATCAAGTACTCGATTGTTGGCCGAAGGTCGTCGAGCACAGAGAATGGTGCAGCACCGCGCAACCCTGAGTATCAATCACTCGATTGATAGGCAGGATATTAGAGCAATCAAGTTTCGTGCAGCCCCGAGTATTGAGCTGCACATAGAAAATCAAATAATCTCGAGGGGTGACACAACTCCGTGTAACATATAGATATTTTGATTTAAGATGACAAGTATATAAATGCATCGAGAAGAATATCTCGTGTGACTTACCCATGAAACGATGTCATTTGATTATGGTCTTTTGGCATTCTGGGCACGGATATAGAGAGTCGCAAACCCTGGATCTAGTCACTTCTCACAATTCAGAACTTAAAAAACTTATATGTGCTTTCTCTCTCTAGAATGTTGCTTTCCACGGCCTCTGAGACTTGGATTCCGGTGAGTCCCTTTTACATTCTTTGTTTAATGAAAGTTTTTCTCAGTTTCTTATCAGAAAATGATTGTTAGGGGTGCTCTCCTTATTGAGGTGTCGAAGGTGTCTAAAAGGACCCTTCACAAAAAATTTAGGGACTACGTAATAAATGAGGATGAAATCTCTTACCAAATCCCTTCCACCTCTGATAGGTGTTATAGCCCTCCGGTCGGCTACACGGTCTTTCCCACCTTTCTCTTTAGACACATTATTAGGTTCCCCCATCACCCTTTTTTCTTCCAACTTCTAGATCATTACCGCATCGCCATGATGCAACTCGCATCGGTGGGTGGATGCACGCCCTTTCCACTTCTTTCCCTTCATGATTATGCTCAGCTGGGCATCCCCTCCGTCAACGAGAGGCGTCATTTTTGTCGTCTGGACAAGGTCACTAAGCAATGCTACTACTGCATTGTCCCGTGGGGTGGGGACAAAGATCTGCCTCCATTGATAGAGAAAATGCCCTCCAACAGTTCTCGGTAAAGGCACTCGTATATTTTCATCCAGACCCTCCGATAAATCAGACCCTTCGCGCCAAATTCGACGAGATTGGCCGTAATTGAACTTATCTGCCTCTGTTCGTGAATTGTTTCTGTCTTTGGGTTCTGATTATCGATTGCAACTTGCTTTGTAGGCATGTATTGACCAAAGCTTTCCGAGGAAGAGCTCCAACGAGTGGGGAAGGTCAATACTCTCGGAGGTGATTGGCCGACAATTAAGGAGCACTACCACGTAAACGTGCACGGTTTACATTTCAGGGCTAGCGTCCCTAGTGGCCCACTTTCTCTTCCCGATTCTCCTGAATAGTCTGCCTCTCTCTCTCTCGTTCACTTGTCCCTCCTCCAGACACGATGAAGTTCCGCAAGGACATGCTTGTGGCCCGACTGGGGAAGAGGGCCGCTTCCCCCAAAGCCCAACTAAGATGGCGAGTACTGCTGGGGCCTCATCAACTGTCGTGCACCCTCCGCTTCCTCCCTTCGAATTGACTAAGCGATTTCCAGTCCTCTCCTGTTGCATGTACTTTTGGAGGTGGGCTCCGACGCCAAGGATTGGGTCCCCCTCAAGAGGCTGAGAAAGACCTACGGGGACTCCCCATCCCCTGCCAAGTCCCTCCCCCAACCAGTCCAAATGCCCTTGATTTCGTGGTGGGATCCGCGAGCTCAGAGATCTGAGAAAGTCTCGATGCCATCGAGGCCGTTAGGAAGGTATAGCACTTGTGGACTTACTTTCTGAGACATAATGCATTTATAACTAACTTACTATTATTACAGGTTGCGGATATCCTTCAGGGCATTTTGAAGGGATGTGAGTGATCTTCTTCTCTTCAGGCTGAGTTAGACCTTGCTTGAGAAGAGAGGCGCAAAGCCGAGGTGGCGAATGAGGAGGGGGAGAGGCAGAAGCGCCCCGCGGCCACTGAGAAGGACAAGCTTGTCCACGAACTAGAGGTCAAGACTCAGGTGGCTGCAGGTCAACAAGGGCGGAGAAGCTCGAGACGAAGGTGAATGGCCTGTGTATT
>AYJT01011311.1:0-11590 GCA_001278415.1 Ocimum tenuiflorum | reverse complement strand
TGATGGATACAAAAAAGATTAATAAAAGGTAAACTTTTGTAATAGGTAAAGATTTGTCAAAATGAGATAAATATTAGTTGTTTGATTGAATGTATCCATTAACTTTTAATTTATTTTTAGATCAATAAAAATTGTGCTATTATTATAATAGTTTTTATACAAATAAATAATTATTAAAAATAAAAGCTATAATTTTATATTTCTGCCATTTTGAAACAATGAAGAATCTATTTGCGTTTACTAACTAGTTAATATAAAATGATTGGTTTAACAAGGAAGAACATAACGACTTAGACGAAAAGGAATTGGGCCAAGACATTTTTCGGAAGAATATGGAGGATGTTTAATCAAATGGTTTCCGTTTTCCACAAAACCGAATCACTTTCTCCCTCGAACAAATAAATGAGTTCCGTGTAATCAACCACATCGTTTGTAGGGTTTCGCCTTGTTCCTGAAGCAGATTTTGGAGTCTCCAAACAATGGCAGGAAGAAACGTGATCACCGATGACGAAGGCATAATATTCTCCCAAAAACTTATGCATGCTGCGATGATTGAACACACTGTTTTATTGCTTAACATTACTAACTATTCTGGGGCTTTCGCTTTAATCTATTTTCACAGATGAAATTGCTGTTGAAGAAGAAGAAAGAGACGAGAAGGACTATGAAGACCTGGCTGATGATCGTGGCGACGACGACGGTATGCTATTTCTTCAGAAAAATGTTTATACGTGCGGTTTCTTATGTTCTTTTAAACTGTTTGGCGTGTCTTTTGAAATTATGCTGTGGGTTTTCTTGCGCATTGATTAAAAAATATATATCTGGTTCGGGTGAGTTGGGAGGCTCTATTCTCTTACTGATTTCGGTTTAGTTCAAAAGGATTTCAGTTGAAGTATATCCTGCACTCTATTATATGCTTCGGCCCCTTTTTATCTTATTCTTTGGTTTGGTTTTTATGCACGTCGTGTTCTGTGTTTTCTTGTGGTCTCTTATTTAAAATTTATTGGACTATCCAGCACAGAGCAGAGCAGAGCATAGCAGAGCACCATGATATGTTCTCTGATCAATATGTTTTATGGAATCTATTTGTTGTAAAGATTTATCAGAAGGATGTGCTATCTAGATGATGGGTTATTCAAGAGTTGGAACTTCCTTTTCATTGCTTCACAAACATTACACATTTACATCTTTGCAAAGCTCACACCAATGTACTTTAAAATTCATACTTTGTTTGTCTGTTGATGTGAACTCCTCCAATTTGATTAGAGGAAGGACAAGATGAATTCGAAAAAGATGGATTCATAGTGGACGATCTTGAGGAAGGCGGGGAAGATGAGGAAGAAGATCAAGTTGAATGTGATGAGGAGAGGAGGAAGAAGAAAAGAAAGAAAAGGCTAGTATCTGTATTCTCACTTTTAAGGTTTTTTTTTCTTTTTTTCTTTGTGGATTTTTGTTTTTATGCTTATAAACCGTAAGTTAGTAGGGAAAAGCATAACTTATCCTTATGATAATCACTGCATGAACCATAGGGAACACGAACAACAGCTTGATGATGATTATTATGAGCTCCTCCAAGAAAGCAATATATTCGTCCCTCGGCCAAAGCTTGTAAGTTTCTCTTCCATTTTCTCTTAGGTCTATTCATCATTTCTACCTTTTTCTGTTGACTGGAAAAATATCGGTTTCAGTTTTGCCTTTTTTCTCTAAAATTTATTATTAGGAAAGTAAAAACTTTAAGAGACTGAAAAAGGCTCGGAGGGATGCAGAAGAAGAGCCTTCTGGGCTTGCCGACGAAGAGGAATTTCATGGAATTGGGAAAGGTGGTCGTACAGCAGAGGAGAAGCTCAAATGCAGCTTGTTTGGTGATGATGATGGTAAAAATGTTATTGTAAATATGTTCATACACGAGCTTCTAGAAGTGTTGATTCTCATTGGTCGTTGGGTTTCCTCAACTAATAGGGCAACCTCTTGAGGATATTGCTGAGGACGAACAGCTGGCAGAAGAAGAGGATGCAGACATTGGAGAGGAGGATGAGATGGCTGATGTTATTGTTGATGAAGAAGAAGAAGTTGATGAGTATGGAGCCCCTGTGAGGTATGTCAAGAGAACAATAGTTGCATTTATGGCTTTTGATTTCTTTTAATCTGTAATTGTAAATACGCATTGACATATTTCATGTAGGAGAAGGAAACCTAAGAAGAGCAGACAGTGTCCAGGGATTTCTTCAGATGCACTCCAGGAAGCGCATGAGATTTTTGGTGATGTTGAAGACCTCCTGAGACTTCGAAAGTTGGGAGCGAGGGACAGGCGTGAAACTGGTTAAAGGAGTCTTGAAGATCAGTTTGATCCTAGCATACTTTCTGAGAATTACTTGACCAAAAAGGATGATCAGATTCGGGAAATTGATGTTCCTGAAAGAATGCAGGTTTAATGAGCATCACATAGCATATTCTTCTGCATACTTGCTGATATTTTGGTTGTAAAATGACACATTTTTGTGTAGATATCTGAGGAAAGTACAGGCCATCCCCCAAGAGATGAGTTCACTATCAAAATGGAGACAGAGTGGATATACAATCAACTTGTCAGTGGTATATTACCTTTGTTCAACAGGAGTGGTACCATAATAGAAGAAGTAGATGAGCTGAAGCGGCATATAGCTAGATTCCTGGAGTTGATGCATGTTCAGAAATTAGATGTATGTGTTTTTGACATAAATTGGTATTTGGCGATTTACAATTCAAGATAAAGTTGCCCATTTGTTTGCTGAACTGTTTAACCATATCTTAGGTTCCGTTCATTGCTATGTATCGGAAAGAGGAGATATTGAGCCTTTTACAGGATCCAACTAGTGGTGAAGCTGACTTTGAAAATGAGCACTACCAAAAACCTAAACTAAAGTGGCACAAGGTGGGCATGTCATATTTAATTGCTGGTGACTTGTTGCTAAATCTCCTTCCAATTATGACTTGATGGTATATAACCCTTAAAGTCATAAGGTCCAATAGTGGCTTTCTCTTTCAAGACGTGTCCGTTCTTCTCATGAACTATGATTGTTCAGTAAGAAAGTCCTATTACACAATACCATCTTGAAGTTTCCTTCTACTAAAAGAATTACTCAATACTACCTTAGTAGACATTAAGGGATAGATGGAAGACTACTTAAGAGTTTATGGAGTTGAGTGTGGTGCTGCAGGTGCTTTGGACGATTCAGGACTTGGATCAGAAGTGGCTTCTTCTCCAAAAAAGAAAAGGTGCTCTTCAGTTGTACTATACGAAGCGCTTTGAAGAAGAAACTAGGAGAGTGTATGATGAGATGTGTCCAGGGTTAAATGAACAGCTTTTTCAATCGATCACTATGTCACTCAAAGCTGCTGATTCAGAAAGAGAAGTTGATGATGTAGACTTAAAATTTAATTTGCACTTCTCCCCGGGAGAAGTTGTCCAAGATGGACAATGTAAAAGGCCAAAGAGAAAATCACATTACAACATTTGTAGTAAAGCTCGGCTGTGGGAAGTTGCCAGCAAATTTGGTTACAGCTCTGAACAATTTGGTTTGCAGATGTCTCTTGAAAAAATGGTAGGAGTTAATTTGCAATTGCCCTTGTTTTATGCTTTGTTGAGTGGGCGTTTTTTCGTTTCAGAGGATGGATGAATTGGAGGATACTAAAGAAACACCTGATGAAATGGCTTCTAATTTCACCTGTGCAATGTTCGAGACACCTCAAGCGGTGTTAAAAGGCGCTAGGCATATGGTATCTAGAAATTATTTTATTTGATAGTTTACAATATTCTATAATTTTCATATTTTAGAATATATTAACTTATCATGATAAAATACAGGCAGCTGTTGAGATAAACTGCGAACCATGTGTCAGGAAGCATGTGCGCAATATCTTTATGGACAATGCCGTAGTGTCAACTAGCCCCACACTTGATGGAAACACAGCAATTGATTCTTTTCACCTGTTTGCTAGAGTGAAATGGTTGAGGGACAAACCACTTAACAGATTTCAGGATGCCCAATGGCTTCTAATTCAGAAAGCTGAAGAGGATAAGCTCTTGCAAGTTACCATCAAGCTGCCTGATGTAGTCCTTGAAAAGTTAATAAGTGACTCAAATGATTATTATTTGAGTGATGGTGTTAGCAAATCTGCTCAGTTATGGAATGAGCAGAGGAAACTGATACTTGATGATGCTTTCAACAATTTTCTTCTTCCTTCAATGGAAAAAGAGGCTAGAGCACTGTTGTCAAGTAGATCAAAAACATGGCTACTCTTGGAATATGGGCAACTATTGTGGGATAAAATATCTGTTGCACCATACCAGCGGAAAGAAAATGATGTCGGTTCTGATTTACAAACTGCACCCAGGGTTTTAGCTTGCTGTTGGGGCCCTGGAAAGCAAGGTACAAGTTTGGCGATGTTGGATCCATCTGGAGAACTTTTAGATGTATTGCATACTGGCTCCCTCAACCTCCGGGGTCAAACTGTTAACGAGCAGCAATGTGAGGTAAATGATCAGCTGAGAGTGCTAAAATTTATGATGGACCACCAACCAGATGTTGTTGTTGTGGGAGCAGCTAATATGTCTTGTACACGGTTGAAGGATTATATTTATGAGGTATTCATGTTTGCACCAGTTTTGGTTCATGTTGTCATTTATTATGGAACACTATCTCTGCTCCTCTACGTTTCATTAAGCACTGTAAAAATATTTGAGGTGACATATTCTGTTTCTCCTTTAGATCGTCTCCAAGCTGGTGGACCATACTCGAGATCTTGGTCTTGAGATGGATAATCTGAATGTTGTATATGGTGATGAATCTCTTCCACATCTGTACGAAAATTCTCGCATATCTGTCGATCAGCTTCCTTCACAGGAAGGTATCCTGAATTTTGCTTACATTTTAACAGATCATGTGGATGTCTATGCAATATATACATACATATATGTGTGTGTGTATGTGTGTTATATATGTATATATATTCTTGTTAATTTTCTTATTTCAGGTATCATTAGACGTGCTGTGGGTCTTGGATGTTACCTTCATAATCCACTGGCCATGGCTGCCATATTGTGTGGGTCAGGAAGAGAGATATTTTCTTGGAAGCTAAATCCTTTGGACAACTTCCTTACTCCTGATGAGAAGTATGGAATGGTAGAACAAGTTATGGTGGATGAAACAAACCAGGTGGGTCTTGATATTAATTTGGCTGCTAGTCATGAGTGGTTGTTTGCCCCCTTGCAATTTATTTCTGGGCTTGGACCCAGAAAAGCAGCTTCTCTCCAAAGGTCCCTAATAAGAGCAGGTGCCATCTTCACTAGGAAAGACCTGTTGCAATCCCATGGTCTTGGCAAAATGGTTTTTATAAATGCTGTTGGGTTCCTTAGAGTACGACACAGCGGTTTGACTTCCAGCAGTAGTCAATTTATTGATCATTTGGATGACACGAGAATACATCCGGAATTATACATTCTCGCACAAGAGTTGGCCAAGAATATTTACCGGGACGATGGTAATGATGATGATGATGATGCTCTGGAAATAGCTATTGAGCATGTTAGGGAGAAGCCACATTTACTTAGGGCTGTAGATGTTCATGAATATGCTGAACAGAAAAATCACCTGAACAAGAAAGAAACCCTTGACAGTATAGATTGGAACTGATTGAAGGTTTCCAGGATCGTCGTGGACCGTGGGTGGAACCAAGTCAGGATGAATTGTTTTACATGATCTATGGAGAGACTGAAGAAGCTCTCTCCGAAGGAAGAATTGTACAGGCCACGGCTTGCAAGGTGCAGCCTCAGAAAGCAGTTTGCATCCTTGAATCTGGATTAACTGGGATACTCAGTAAGGAGGATTACATGGATAATTATAGGGATATCAATGACTTAACCGAGAAGCTGCGGGAAGGAGATATTTTGACTTGCAGAATCAAATCGGTTGACAAGAATTACTGTCGGGTGCTTTTAACTTGTAGAGAAAGTGAAATGAAGAATAATCACTACGAGAATCAGAGGGTTATGGATCCTTACTATTATGAAGAAGGGAACACTTTGCGAAATGCACAGGAAAAGGTTCGTAAGGAGAAGGAGCTTGCGAAGAAGCATTTTAAGCCAAGGATGCTTGTTCACCCTCACTTCGAAAATATAATGTCTGATGAAGCAATTGAGGTTTATCATAATATTCTTTCATAGTCTTTCACAATTCCCTTTGTGTGTCTGCTTGTCACTGCCACGTGTACTGAGATTTGATGGGATGCCATACTATTCTTTTTCTAGTTTTGATGTCCTTCGATTATTTCTTCTTAGTGCATGGTGAATGTGGATGAGGTTACTCCAATGTATTTATGACCTGTGAAGCTTCATTCCTTACATCCTTTGCGACCCAAATAGTGATATCGTTGAAAAATGCATTTACCCGATAATTCTCCCTGTCTGATCAATGCTTCCAGATTTTGAATTCTTATTCTCGTTGATGCCTGTTGACAGTTTTTGTGTGACAAGAATCCTGGTGAAAGTGTCATCCGCCCTAGTTCTCGTGGGCCTTCATATTTGACATTGACACTGAAAGTTTATGATGGGATATATGCTAACAAAGACATAGTAGAAGGTGGAAAAGACAACGATATCACAAGTGTGCTTCGAATAGGGAAAACACTGAAAATCGGGGAGGATACATTTGAAGATCTTGATGAGGTGATTTTGAAGAACTGTTATTTTCGAGATTGACTGATCGTTGATTCTGAAGGAATTCATAAGTTGATTATTTTCTCATTTATGTTGATGCCAAATTAAACATATGTTTGCATGCAATCACAAGAATCCTATTCATGGAGGTAATGGATCGTTATGTGGATCCACTGGTAGCTCATTTAAAGTCAATGCTGAGTTGAGGAGGGGCACTAAAACTGAAGTTGATGAATTGAAAAGGCACAGAATCCAACGAGAATTGTATATTGCTTTGGAATATCTCATGAGCATCCTGGCACATTCATCTTTACATACGGAGTTCTAATCCTCATCACGAGTACATAGGTCTCTACCCAAGGGGTGAATTTTACATTCGCTGACTAAAAGTTGAACCTGTCTTAATTTGTTCTAATGCTGTTTCTTGTCATTTGAATGCACATTTAATATAGTTTTTGTTGCAGGGAGGGGTGATGGTCAACCCAGTGGAGCACCTGGACCATATGGTGGCGGTTCACAAAAGTGGGGTCCCAAGGATGGAGGATTTTGTGCTAGTAGTCTCATATGAATTTCATTCCCATTTATTAATACTAATTCTGATATTTTCATCTTCGTTTTACTTCTTTCACATCGCACTCAACCTTTTTGCCCTCTGGAATATCCATCCTACTCTGAATTCCACAACAATAATAAAATTTTAATGGAATCTGAGCACGTTATATATGTTTCAACCATGAATTGAGATAATCCGAAGCATGTAGAAATGCAGGTGGGAAAACACAAGTGTGAATTTAAGGTAGAACACAGTGATATTAATCTTGAAAAGCCAATGTGCAGATAGATGTATGGAAATGAATTAAGATCCAACACGTTCACACAATTATTTGATCACACATGATGAATATTAGGACCTCAAAGAATTTGAAGTTTTTGATAGAAGTGATAAACAAAAGGTTAATATTCAAAAGGCCAATTAGCATACTCCCCATGCTGGTTATGTTCTTGATAGGAAACTGAAGTTGGCTCCACTGTTTCATCGCCATGGTTGGGACTGGGATGAGATGAAGACCGAAAAGGCCACAAGAAGGACCACCTCCTCCTCCGACTCCTCTCAGTCGTTTCTTCTACACGACTCCATCTTCGGCTCCACCTTCTGCTTCTTATATGACCCCACAAGTTCTTTCTACTGCACTCATCAACTAATCGCTCACTTATCAGCTCCTGTCGACAAACTGGGCAGGAACCGCGTTGCTCTAGCCATGGCACTATGCAATCGGAATGGTACAAGTGCTTGCATGGGAGTTTTCTCACTTGAGATTCCAACTCGAAATTCTCTTTACAGACGGCACAGGTTGAGTCAGCTCGGACATGCTTCTTCGAAATCTTGATAGTTGGCAGGGCATCTATGGAGGATCTTGAAGCCGGAGGAGGTACACGTGGATCCACGCTCTGCGTGACATGTTCGAAGAATTCTTCGACTCCTGGTCCCACAAAATAGTCTCCCCCATTCTCTCTTCTGAATCCAAGAGTCTCATTCAGAAACTCCAAGATGCCACCGCTACCGGGCATACTGACCGGCATATCTCCACTAAAAACCAGCAATGAATTCCATGAGTTGCCACCAATCACCTCTGATATGTTGTTTCTTACAACACCTCTTTGTTGTCTGAGGAAATTGGTAAGAGCTTCCATGAACCTCGGCCTCTGGCTGTTTTCTTCCGTATTTGTATTCATACTAACTGCATCATCGAGCTCTTGAACGAAGCCTCTCTCGCAATTCGCACAAACCAGATTTTGCAGAGAGACTGGCTCCTGGCAACTGTAACACCAATGTGTGCCTCCTTCGCTCGACATCTTCGATCTCTTCCGCTTCTTCCAACTTCACATTCAAAGCTTTTCCAACATCTAGTTACAAGTTTTGCATGACACCTGCTCACAAATAGAGTAGCTAAGAAAACAAATCAAACAACTCTGCTTTCATTAAGAAACTCGGTGTTCAATGTGCATCATTATGCACTTATCTTTCCCTTCATCCAACAGAGGTGAAAGTCATCTCTAATTTTTTGCGACAAACATTTTGGATTCATCAATCCCATCATAAGGATTAACGACAATTACACAGCACCGGCAACAATTAACCCCAACTAACAACAAAATTGACAAAAGATAGATCAGTGAAAATCAGCAAAGTGAGAAAACTTGAATCTTTTTCTAGTGTACAAAAAAAAACGATCGCCATTCAAGCAACAATTCCACAATGCATTAAATTAGATCAGCGAAATACAAACACTAAGGTCCATAAAAACATCAAGAATCACTTCGCCCAGACAACTCATTACAAAAAAAGACTAAATCCCACAAATGTAATTGGAAATTGGAAAACAAAATCAAGAATTGGAAAAAAAAAATGGCAGCTTGAAAGTGCGTACCTCTGATCCAGAAGATAAACGACAAGAACAACAAAGACCCAGATGTAGTTTACACATATGAAGCTAATAGCATTTGCATTATACGAAAAGTTACATAAAAATATATATATTTTATATGCATATTTATACAAATAAAGCTTATGTTGAGATTGGAGATAAGTCGGAAAAGACTGCAAAAGTAAGTGTGTGTGTGTGGGTGTTTTGGTTTTTCTATAATGTAATGATAATTGCACTCACACACGACACATGACTTGTGTATTTTTGTAGTTAATAAGTCGAGTATAATAATGGTGCACTGAACTGTCTCTATCTTTTGCTTCCTTTGTAGGATTGGCCTGCACATGCCTCACGAAATGGCCTTCCTCCTCATCATTCTCTCTCTTCATGAGCCATTTCTCTAAAATTCTTTAGTGAAGAAAAAATGTCGAAAACTTAGAATAAAAAAAAACATAAGCTTTATTGATTTGCGTTGTTCTTCAAGGTTCATGTGGCCTTGCCTTTTTCATATCTTCTTTTTGTTTTATTGACGTTTTATTTTAGTTGCATTCCGATTGAAGTATTTCATTTTAAACTTACTCATAACTAATGGATTTTCTTTATCAAAAAAAATAAATAAATAAAATAAAATAAACTAATGGATTTCTATTATGTTTCCCAATTACAAGTACTTGTGTGAAGGTTCAATTATGATTAGATACTTGCACAAATCTTCCCAAAAGTGATGAGGTTGTGTTTTATAAAACATGGCATCACATCAAGAGATTGAAATGAACAATTTCAGAGTGAATTGGAGAAGGCCAAATGAAGAAAGAGAGCAGATTAAATCATTGGATTTCGGCTCCAAAAAAACAACTTTTTAAAGAGTAATTGCTTCGATGAGATCACTTTCGTATGTCAAATTGCATATCCAACAACCGGAGCGAACTAAGATAAGAAAGTGATCACAGATTCATAGGATTAGGTACCAACACTTGTGTAATGAGGAAAATACAATGACTACAAGTATTTTCACTCAGATGTGGTGATAAAGATCAAGCTTCTTGTGATAAACACAGATTTCATGCTAGAAGAAAGTAGGAAATCTTGGAATATATGTGATTTACCAGGAATATACTTTTCTCCCTTTCTTGGCTATAACTTTAGGAAACAAGATGTTATCTTGATTCTTGAATTCAACTTCTTCTCACATCTTAAGTGTAAGAACTAAGGGAGGTACAACTCAAAACTCATGGGTGCAGTTAAGAGAGTTTATTCACACTTGAAATAGTTGTGTTCAGAATACTAACTAAACCACAGCATTTAGATTAGATATATATGTCAAGGCTATAAATTGGTTCCCCTCTCTTGACTAAATTATTAATGTAATTGTTAGGTGGAGCTTGAGATCGTAGTCGAAGCAGGAATGCTGAAATTGGTAGCAGTTCAATTTGCCAAGAGCTTTTGGGCCACACATGTAATTCTAACGCCTGTTATTGTCAGGTTTTTACACATCAAAGCTACCCTTTTACTTGTTCTACTTTTACATTCAAAAAGTAGTTGTCCGGTTATGTTCCTTTTGCATGAAGAATTTTTTCAGATTAGAGATGATAGAAGCATTAATAAGGTGAATATAAGATTATGCATGAAAAACTTGATAAAGGATGAAATTCCAGCTTAATGATATAAGACTAACTTGCGGGAAATTGAGGAAAGAAATGAAGTACTTAATAGAATACCTGTGTTGACATGGCAAGGCTTAGTCCAAGTTTGAAGAAGGATGTGCATGCATGCAGAGACTAGTTAGATATTTTTAGTTAGCATGATGCCAGCTCAGCTTGTTCACGTTTATTTTCCTTGTTTGTGTTCTGTTATAAATACTAGCGCGTACCCTCTTTCTGCGATGGTAAATAATATCATATTTTACAGAGTTATAGATCTTTACAACCTGTCATGTGGAATATTTGGAGTGAAGAAGAAATTCGCAAATTTAATGGAAGTAGAATAAGTAGATGGCATGATGAGGAAGAGGGCCATATGCTCATATAGAGAAGGGTCATAAAGATTTCTTGCATAAAAATCATTTGACAACAAACATTTATCACTCTCAACTTAGTAGAGCTACATGTTTTCCCTCGATTTAATGTGCTGAAAAAACAGGGAGCTGATATGGGAAAAATGACTGCACATAATACACAGTGCAGCTAAAGGGTTAGAATATTTTCATGAATATCATCTACCTTCTTACACGCATACCAATTCAAGGCATTAGGACAATCCTCAGTAAGAAATCAGCTATGAAAACTTTTCAACATTTTGCACCAGAATATCATGAAAATGGTAAACATCTAAGCAATATTTATTTTTGTTGAATGACTTGGCGCCAAGTTGTCAGATATTATTGATGTTTCTGATGTTCAAGAGTTCTCCCCTACTGGATTCGAATTGTACCACCGGTACTCTACTACCGGTGAGAGAAATCATCAACAAT
>AYJT01011244.1:0-13330 GCA_001278415.1 Ocimum tenuiflorum | reverse complement strand
AAAAAAAAAGGTTTATAACATGAGGGTGAGTACTTGACTCGGTGGGGGTTCATTTAACAATATCATACACAACACAATAATGAAAACATGATAAATTGTCCCTACCCAAAGATTAAACTGTCGATGACCAAAGGCTTAACTGTCACTATAGATTGCCCGTAGGCTAGAGCCTGTAGGCTAAACTATTGTTGTAACATGAATAGTTAAAGTGAAGCATATAATAGAGATAAATGAGAAATCGCGATAACTGGACTTTGACTCGAAAACAATTGAAACATGCATAACTAAACACACAAAAAGATTAAACATGTTGAACTGTAGAAATCAACGCGAAAGAAAAATAGCTTTGAGGCTAGCCACACAAAGATTTAATAACTAAAATTAACTAGTGATGGGTAAATCATATCCTAATTTGAATTGCTGCTTTTGTAAGTCACGTTTATGCCATGCTATTTATTTCAACATAAGACTGTCAAATGCATGCACATATTTGTGAAATTAATGGAACAATAATACAATTAGCAAATGCAATATCATGCTCCAACAACTTAGATACCAATATGAAAACATGATAGCATACATAATTAAAGAATGCTGTAAAAGAAAACAGATCATTAAAGAATAAAAAACTTTTTTGGGCTACTACACGCTGGGTGCTTCAACTTTTCAAGTATTTGTCTACATTTGTCTTCAATTCTCTCAAACCGCAAACGACTGCTCTAGTCTTATGCGAATACATCTCGGTTATAATAAGCCATTAGGTCAAGTGTTGTGCTAGAGGAATTGTTGTTGTTTTGATAGATATTCTCATGTCAAGTTATCTGTTTAATGAAGTGTTTTTCGAGGTAGAAACATCTTATCCGTGATAAAATTCACGCAATGTTAGCTCTGGATTTTCATTAATGTCTCAATCATCATCAATGATTATTAGGGATGAGCCATTTTGCTTGGCCATGGTGACATATTGGTGAAAGGGTGATAATGTTAGGCAGTTGTATCACAAGGAAAGCCTGCGAGATGTATCTCCATAAATATCTAAACAGTAAACTTTGTGCAAATAAGAAATTGCGGGATTAATCCTTCTTCTCCACCTACTCCGAAGAGAGACAAACCGCGCGTCCATCCATAATCCTCGCCCTAGTCAATATCCCATTTCAAGAACATCATATTCTTTCTGGAAAGTAATAGTTTTCTTAATAAAATCCCTAAAATAATTTCACACGCATTTTGTTCTCGATAATCCACTTAAACTATACAATCATTTACGATTTGGTTTTCAGTTTTCCAGCAAAAGTAATTGTATTTATATATTCTAACCCATTGTTTAACACGTGGATTGAAGCGAAAAAAAATTATGATTTATTTAGAAACACTATTTGAATTTTTATGATCACGATTCATGTGTACCTACCTTAGTAGCTTGATATGATCCATGGTTCACTTTTTTCACAAAATAAATTTATGGAAACAATTATTTATTAAATTGACTTTCCGTCTTGCGGGATAAGAAAATCTTACAAAAAGATAACTCCTTATTTGTAAAGTTCAAAATAAGCATAACTCTCACAAGAGAACATTGACCATATAAATTTCTATAGTCCCTCCCATCTCTCACCAACCCTTTACCATACATTCCTAACAAATCAACATCAAGTGGGTTTATCCCAGTTGACAAATGCATTTATGAAATTATTATTCTTGCTAAGCAAAACTTTTATCAAATAACGATTGAAAATAGCAGATCGTTCATTTTATATTTTGTTTTTGTATGCGGCAAAAAGTTCAAAATATATTAATGATTAATGTTGGAAATATCAATCATTTCATGCTTTGTTACTGCTTTGAGAAAAAGTTTAAAATTTTCGTGTTCAAATTAAGTTCATGCAATTAAAACAATATAACAGCGAAAAATATTTTCTAGAGATTATAAACGACATAGTTGGTGACAAGAAAAATGATAAGTAAATGTAGGCATCTCCATCTGCATGATGGAGTATTATCACTTTAGAACTCAAAAGATAGTTTAGTTATTGATTCAAAATATAAAAGGATTAATTCTCAAATTAAGATAAAAAAGTTACAAAATTTTCAATACAAAATCAGAAAGATCATTAAAATTTCAATTAAGGCCACAACATAAAGTCCTGATTGAGAATTTGAACATCTATTAATAGTTTTTATTTTTATGAAAAGGGCATTGTTAAATTGTTGGTCGTAAGGTACACCACATTCGAATTGAAAACACACCATTAAAGTGTTGGTAAAAATTTGAATTTACGATCTTTGATTTTAAAATACATGAATCATCCATCCCAAAAAAGTCGCATTCTAATTACATTTAATGTTTTCCTTTTGTTGATGCCAATAAAACTATTAAATTGGATTCTACTAGTATATAACTAGGTAAATTTGTTGGCCTGGAAAATTTTTGTTGAGTTTTAATATAACAAAGACTTATGAAACCTTTTACATTATTATTAATACAAAAGAAATAATAATTCTTATAAAGTTGATACCGTATGAAAGTTGCATATTTTAGTGCAAAACACGAACATAACACTAGTATATTTCTAAAGTTGGAACCAAATAAGGCTAAATGTTGTTGTTTATTTATTCCGTGGCATTTTACATGTTTCGATTTTATGAAATCAAACTGGAAAAAAATTAAAATAAAATAACTAATAAATAAAAATTAAGATAAAAATGTGAAGTAGTGGTGGCATTGAGGCGCCACGGAGTCAAAGGTGGCGTCACAGTGACGCGTGATAACTAGTGGGTGGGGTGCGACTCAGCTTCATAGCTGGCCCTACTCAACAACTTCAGTGGGACCCAGTTTCAACCATTTCACCAACCCCCGACCGGGTGAGTGGCCGGTCCACCCACTACACCACTCCGACCGACCGGGATTCAAACTTGTATATATCAGCTTCCATTTCCCCTTCAATCTCAGGAAAAACCAGAGTTGTAGAGAGAGAGTAAGACTCAATTCAAAAGAAAAATGGCAGCAAATGTTGAGAACCAACAGTCCAGGCATCAGGAGGTTGGGCATAAGAGTCTTTTGCAAAGCGATGCTCTCTACCAGGTCAATTAATTTACTAGGAAAAACTTGTTTTCTGCGACTACAAATTTCTCTTTCGGTGGATTTATTCATTGAATTTGTATTTTGAAAAACGCAGTATATCTTGGAGACCAGCGTGTATCCGAACGAGCCGGAGTCGATGAAGGAGCTCAGAGAAATAACTGCAAAGCACCCATGGTTTGTTTTCAGCGATGATTTTATGATCTCTGGATGCTGTGTTTTCTCCTTTTACTTTTTTATTTCTTCAGTTGTATGATTTGAATTTGTGGTTGAAATAGGAATATCATGACCACATCTGCTGATGAGGGCCAGTTTTTGAACATGCTTTTGAAGCTGATGAATGCGAAAAACACCATGGAAATTGGCGTCTACACTGGCTACTCTCTCTTGGCCACTGCCCTTGCCCTTCCCCATGATGGAAAGGTGCTTCCCATTTATTTCCAAATCCTCAATTTCAGTAATCTTTATTACAACGCAATATCAAATCACGGACATCTATAACATAATTTGATACGTTCAGTCTTCGGCATATGTATATTCTCCAATAACATCTTTCCTCATTAATATCACATATAAAAAGAAGAAAACATGGTGATCACGAGTTTGTAGATTTTTTTTTATATTTAAAATTATCTATGAAAATAAAATAAATTAATCTACCATATACTTTAATGGATAAAGATGCCTGGTGTCTGGTAAAATAAAATATAGATTATTTATGCATACATTTTTTTGAAAAATTCCGAATTGCAGATATTGGCTATGGACATCAACAAAGAGAACTATGAGTTGGGTTTGCCGGTAATTGAAAAGGCTGGCGTCGCACACAAAATTGATTTCAGAGAAGGCCCTGCTTTGCCTGCTCTTGACGAAATGATTAAAGATGTATGTTCTAAACTACCCCTCACCGAACCTAATTTTGCTCATAATGAACAACACTTTTCTTGCCAAATTTATCATGGTGTGGATGATCATTGATGTTTACGTTTTCTTTTTGGCAGAGCAAAAACCATGGAGCATTCGATTTCATATTTGTGGATGCTGACAAGGACAATTACTTAAACTACCACAAAAGGCTGATAGACCTGGTTAAGGTTGGAGGCGTGATCGGCTACGACAACACCCTATGGAACGGGTCTGTGGTGGCTCCACCAGATGCTCCATTGAGGAAGTACGTCAGATATTATAGGGACTTTGTTTTGGAGCTCAACAAGGCTCTCGCTGCTGATCCAAGAATCGAGATTTGCCAACTTCCCGTAGGTGATGGGATCACCCTATGCCGCCGTATCAGTTGATCAGCTTCTTTGGAAATTATTTCAAATCCTCTTTTCTTGTAATGTGGATTTGTGTTATTTCTTTTTACTATAACATTGTCGTTTGAAATAATTCAAATAATATATATTATACATCTTCCCCTAAAAAAATATATATGTATTATATATCTGATTAGTGGTTCTGCTTTCCGGTTCCCATTTTATTCCATATAGTAAGCAGCAAAGCATAAAACAACAATTTCTATTTCATTTCTCTAAAAATTACTCTCACCCCACCGATCAATTTGGTTAGGTATCGAGGCTGCACAAAATAATTCTCGACTCGTTGTTGGTTAGTTAAAAATTTGACTTAACATTTTCCGAATTAGGTGAGCGTAAGCGTGGATTGAACTGATATTTCTAATTCAGAGTTCTCTTCTTAAGTATTCAATTTCATCATTTGAGATGATTTAGACACAATTTGATATTTTTCTTCGAAACATAATTTTGATATTTGATAACATTTCAAATGGATTTACATAGAATTGTGTAGGCTCGAGTCGAGTCATTGCAATCCAAACGACTGTACGTACTTCAATGTTTTTTTTTATTAAATTATGACATTGATATTTCAACGTTTGCAAATATAAAACTATATACACAACACATTTATAGGACTATAGCATCTCTGTACTATTATTTTCTTACAATTCAATTCAATAGCAAATCTTTTCCCCCATGAACTTATGAAGTATGACTGATACTATAACCAACCAAGGCTCACGAAACCTTTTATATCTTTTTTCTGATATAATAATGCTTAATTTGTAAGTAAACAATTATAGATATATTGTTTGCAAAATTGTAATATGTTGAAACCTTATTAGTAATCTTATGTAATGGTATTTAGAGACTATCTGATATGGTAAAAACTTGCATTAGACTGTCTAAACGATTTGTGCCGATCTAAATAGTTTATTTTCACCAATCCAAACTCATACTCGTCCTAGATCCTAAATCCAAATGCATATCACTCCTGAATTTTGAACCAAAACCCGCCTAGCTTATTTAGGCGGTATAACTGAAGAACTCTTCATCCGATATACTTTGTTTGTGATATAAATTTACTTTCATGCATTAGTTTACATTTCTCATAGTTGACCTCTAATTTACACATCATCTTCCCCACCTGTTAAACATGGGAAGGACAAACATTCAATAACTACACCCATTGGAAAAGATATCCTATGTGCTTCGCACGAAAGTCTTTAACTCAACATGACGTCTTGATTATTGTGTAGGCGTCTCCAACAATGTTATGAGTTAAAAATAATATTTAAATTTAAATAAAAATATCATTTTAAATGTTATAATTTTATAAAAGTATTTCGGCCAAAAATAAAAGTATTTACTTCAATTCTCGGCTATTCACTGAATGTGAGAAAGACACAAATATAGACATTTCAAAAAATCATATTGTGTCAAAGGTTTTCATCAGTTTATTGAATTTATTTAAAAACTCAATACTATATTAGACTTTTGTTCGGGATTATGACCTCGACTTTGGTTACAGAAGATGGTTACATAATTTTCTCTTCTCTTGTGTTGCGGATTATTTTATTTTTTATAACTGCATCGTTGAATATTTATGAATCTCACGATACATCTTCTTAATTGAAATGAATATGAGTCCGCTCTTGTATCTAAAATATTGCCTACCAAACTAAAATAGAATTTAATTGAACTAAAACATGTTTGACGCTACATAAACATCATTTTAAAGGCCTTTTAATAAAATCATTTAAAAAGAATTTGATCTTTTAATTTAAAAAAAAAAATTGAAACCACATCGTCCAGAAACTAAAACAAACTTTTTCAAAATTATTGTTGTATCAATTGTATTTCTCACTTCATGCATACAACTGTTATAGATAATGTGGTTATTTAATTCATTTATAATTGTCATCGTACCTTTATAATTTTAAATCATGCATTGAGTACCGCTAGGAAAGAAAGATAATAAAATGACTAATTATTAGGAATAGTTTTACTTTTGATGATGTAAACTCCTTGATGATGAAACCTTTAGACTTACTTTGATCCAGTTATGAAATGTAATATCTTCTATAGTCTAGAACATATAATAATTAGTTAGTGTTGAAGAATAAAGAATTGAAGACTGACTGAAGAATTCAAGAAAGGAGGATCAAATTAAGGGGGAATCAGAAACTTAGACAACTCAATTATGAGAAGTCAGAACTATGATGAAAGATCCAGTTATGAGATTCCAAAACAGTCAGTTTCTGGAAAGAAATTGAGTTCTGAGAAAACGTAGTCGACAAGTCCAAGTAGTGAATTGTCATAGTTGCTAAAAAGAGTTACAACTGACAGTTTCATGAGAAAACTGACTCAAGTGTAACTGAGAGTTGAGAACAGACAAAAGTAACAAGTCAGCCACATTCAGAAAATATCCTCAGTTGTGATATTCCCCTAGCTGACATCCTAAGTTCTAAAGACAAGTTCAATCCTAATCAACATGTTTTCGTTAGAAAAAAGCTGCAAAATTTCGGAAGATGTGTCCAAACATCTATTTGTTGTTCTAAAAAGTAATATACGACTACCTACGACTATCTACCCCATCAAAAGTCAAATCGAGAGTCAAGAACTCACAACGGCCATATTTCGAGAGAAGACTATTAATACCAGACATTAACCTCTGAAGAGAAGAGTGAAGAAAATATACAACAAGAAAACACAAAAAAATGAACAAAAAAAGGAAGTCTTGCAATCTAAAGCTCTCAACTACACTCACCGTGTTTCTTAAACACGAGAAGTTTGGCACTCTGACGGCTTCGATAGTCAAAACTACAATCCTTGTAGCTTGCGAGAACCCAAACCCAGTTTGAGAATATTGTACTATGTTCCTAAAGAAAACTCAAATCTTCAACCCTCGAATGACATGAAGTTTGAATCAACAGGATCACCTTTCCGTTCAACGTCATGCCTGAGTCCTCAAGCAGCGAAACCCGATGACTGAGAAGATTAACTTTATGTAATCCGTGTTTAAAAACACTGCATACCTTAAGCTAATAGTGGATTCCCTTCGTTTTCAGGAGGAAGAGAAGGACATAGGAGTATTCTGCGAACCTCTAGAAATTATGTGTAATTTCTTGATTTCAGTTTAATTTCCTAACTATTTTCAAAACTTGTTAGCCCAGCTTGTTGAGGGTCAAAATCTCAGGTAGCACCAGGGTCCTCGAATCGGGATCTCGACCGCCGAAGGCCCTCGTACTCTTTGCCTGGACCAGAGTCCAAGCTAAAGCAAGAAAGTCTTGAAGCCAAACTCGATCTTTGTAGATGCTCAAGGCCCCGAGTTCGCACTATAAAAAGGTAACAAACACCTCCAGGCCTTGAGACCCATCAACCCGGAATCCTCGGAGATTCTCACAAAAAGTGCATCGATACACTTTGCATGCATTCGTACATACGAGAAGGATCCAGAATGATTCCTCTACTAAGTCAGTATGGAACCCAAGGCCTGACTCTAACTTCTTCAATATGCTTTGCAGATCGCCCCCTAAATAATTTTCGATATAGTCCTTAGCATAGGAGTTATTGAGATTCATCTTATACTCTACAGTATAAATAGGTGTCTAGTCACCGCTAGTCACACATTCGACACTCTACTATTACACTTTTACGTCATGTTGCAAGTTTCTCGTTTCTTTTGTATTCTCAAACTTCCCATCATCAAAAATCTCTATAATTTCGATCATTCAATTTATAAGATATCAGTCAGTCCATTCCGGTGGACTATAAACCTTCTTGAAAATCGTGGTGTCCGATTAAATTCTAGCGTAGGGCCTCATTTTGATCCCGCGATCAAAATCAAACCTTAACACAGCTGACTCGTATATTCAAACTTAGCATTAAAAACTACAAGGCAGTTAACAGTTTTATAAGCTATAACTGACTCACGATAAATCAGTTATACATATGGGCCCTAAGTTTAATTCCACAATTTTTATTACTATGATTTGGGCCGATAATTTTCTCGTGTCGTCTTATGTAATTCATGTAGTTTAACCTTACTTCTCACTGAAAAAAATAATCAGCATTGACGACACGAATTGAATTAAACTAAAAGACATTTTGTTTGAATTGAGAAAAAGTACACATTTTTCAATAATTGACATATATAATATTTCTGAAAATAAATAGATTTTTAAAGTTGTTCAGGTTAATTTCTTAAAAGGTTACTAAACTATTGACTTTGTATAAAAAAGGAAACTAGCTATAATTTGTATCAAAATGGGTATTAAACTTCTATTTTTCTTTCAAATATGATGCTTATCTCTTTTTTTACCCTTACATAAATCATTATTTTTTATGACTTTAAATATTCTAAAAGTAAAAACAAGTAAACTAAAATAAAATAAATAGAAAAATTAAAAATTGAAAACGAAAATTAAGAAATGGAAATAACAAAGAAAATTGAAAAACTGAAAACAAAAAAAAAAACAAACTAAAAAAAGAAAGAAATTTTGATAAAAGTTGGATAATAGAAAATAAAAAATAATTCAAAAAGTAAAACATAACAGCAAATGTAAAGACAAAAAGGAAAAATCGAAATAAATCTAAAATAATAAAACTTGAAAATAATGAAAACTTTCAGATAAAAAAAAGAAAAAACAAAAGAAGTGAAAGAAAGAAAAAAAAAGGTAAAAGATTGAAATAAAGAATATGAAAATGGAAAAGGAAAATATAAAATAAAATAAGATAAAAGAAAAATGACAAAAACTTAAACGAAAAAAATAATTAGACAAACAAAAATTAAAGTGCGGGAAAATAATAGAAGATGCAACTAAAGTAGAAAACGGATTAAACAATTATGAAAAATAAAATAAAGTAAAATGAAAAAATATGAAAATAAAAATAGAAGAAAAAATCAAAATAAATATTTGAAAATAAAAATAAAAGTTGAATAAAGAATATCATTTGCTATTTATACAAGGATAGAAAATAGATAATTACTACATTTGAACGAAAAATAAAAGAATGAATTTCTGAGCCGTGAGCCGCTAATTCTTTTTTATTTATTCAAAATTTTCTAATTGTTGTCCTGCCTTACATATAAGAGGCCACAACGACGAAAATAGATTCAGTTTAGCACGTGAAACCATATGTAAATAAGTATATTAATAAAGTGAGATTTGAGGGTGCATTGGTTTGGATTGTTTATTGGTTTCAAAATTGTTGGCAGAATGTATATTTTATACAAGAGAAAAAAAGTTTTACATGTACCAAAAATTAAATTCAAGTAATTCTAAATGCAGTCACAAAATTTCTCTGTAGTACACTATAATTTTGAAAAATAAAACTATTATCTAATATTACTATTATAATTGCAACATAAAACCTAATTAAAAAGAGTAGAAGAGATAAGTATTTTGTAACCGCACGGAAAACATCAAACAAACCTTAAACCATACAAATTTATTCTGAGGTAAAATCAAGAAGTTTGATTGTTAAAATATCAGAAAATATGAACTCTGGAATCATCTCAATTTTGTTTCATTGAAAAAAATGGAAATGCAAGAACTTGAAGGGGCAGAAGTTGTAGCTCTCATACTGATAATCCATTTCCATAATTCCTCAAAATCCCATTCGTGAGTGTTGGTTGCTATCATATACCCATCCCGGGAAGCAAAGCCGACCGAGAATATATCACAAACATTCTTGTTCTTCTCCTTCATCTTGCTATTCTTTTGCCTCCATTTCCTCAATTTTTTACTGATGTTGCTCCCTGTATATCACCACCAATCTCTCTCAAATCTTTAGTTCTTACTCTTCTTCATAAATTTGAGATCTACCTACTCTTTCATTGACTTGAATTCCCCCTCTTCAACTTCCTCATAACTATCTGCACAATCTGAATCTAAATCCCCAAATCTATCATCTGAAACCCTAATCCGGTCCTTATTTTTCTGTGATGATGATGCGGAAATATATTTTATGTTTTTTATATAAAGTGGTTGTATTGAGAAATTTGATGGTTGTGTTTAGAATTACTCATTAAATTCATGTTGTTCACGAATAAATCTTTTCAAAACCAATTATAATGCCTTGATTTTATTCAGATTTGACACAACTGATATCGAAAATTATTTGTTATTAAGTTAGAAGTAGAGGCTAAAATGTTGAATTTCGAAATTCATCCTTTTTTGAGTTGTATAGAACCCATTAGATAATAGTTACATTTTCGAAAATTATAGGGTTGTCTAGAGAAATCTTGCGGCTGCATTTAGAATTACTCGAATTTAATTCTTGGTACATGAAAAACTTTTTTTTTCTTGTATAAAATAAACCTTCTGCCAACAATTTTGAAGGCAATAAACAATCCAAACCAATGCACCCTCAAATCTCAATTTATTAATATACTTATTTATATATGATTTCACGTGCTAAACCGAATCTATTTTCATCGTTGTGGCCTCTTATATGTAACGCAGTATAACAATTAGAAAATTTTGGATTAATAGAAAAGAATTTATCAGGTACCAAAGGATAAATGAGAACTTGATTTTCATGTAGTAAAAAATAAATTAACTAACAAACGAAGTACAAAAAATGAGAACTTGATCAATTTGTCTTTCAAAGTTGCAATTTATTAGGACCTTAAAAAAATGACATAAAAGTTTTATATCATCACAATATTGAATACGATAATTTTACAGTAATGTAAACTTTCAAAATGTATAGTGCTTCTAAAGATTTTTGCAACATTGAATTCATGAGATGTGAGTTCATTCACCAAGCCAAACACCATCATTCCAAATTGTGACATTCCGATATGCACAGCAATTAATTGAATATGCCTGAAACACAATTCGCTTGGATTTCATAGTAGCTTTAAAACATAATATATGACAAACCAAGATTACAAAAGACAACTTTAAATTGAAGCATTAGAGGATATAAAAAACATGAAATTAGTTTCAGCAAACAAAAATCAAATGTGTAGCTCCATATGATTTGGCACTCAATCGGGCAAATATTGATAAACAATGTTTTATAACAAAATAAAAGGTTATTAAGAATGGTGTAATTGTAAAATGATCAAGTAGTAGATGAATTTACCTAAATAACATTGAACACCTTTGAGATTGAATGCGGATTCACCTGCCGTAGCTGTATCTCTCCATTTCTTCCAATCCCATGATTCCTCTGCCCTTCAAGTAAAAATTTTGCATTGTTCCTTTGTGATAGTCTCCAATTCTTCAATGTTCTATTAAAAAAGATGGAATATAGAACCATAACAAAAGTATTATTCGACTATATTAAATTACATATGTTAAAATCGACTTAGATTTTGTGCTTCTTCAAAATAGCTGACATGTTGTAATGATGATGGCGAAAACTTGGAAATTCTCGCTGCATAGAATAAAACAACGAATTACAAAAGATGAACATTTGTTCACCTTTATTTGAGTCTTTTGTGGTAATCACCTTCATTCGAGCCTTTTGTTAGAATGATAAAGAAAATACATTAACTAACTAAAATCTTAAACAAATGAAAATAAATAAATCAGTGTACAATGAAATATAATACAATTAAAAATGAATTACAAAAAGATTACATGATGAAAATAATTTGAAAATATTACATGGAATTCTTCGACTAAACCGAGACTATATTGCTCTCTTTTTTTTTTGTGAGAATAACCGAGTCCGAGACTATGTTGTTGAGAATGATGAAATGACGGAATATATAGTCGTGATTTATAGTGTGAGATACGATATTATATGGTATATTTTTTGAACTTTCATGTTTCCTAAGGAATTTTCATGCTTATTTGATTTTACAGGGTGTATTTGTGATTTTTCATATTAAATTAAAACCAAAGAATTCTATGCTTTATAAGTGGATTTGATGGATTACTCTAACAACTTGGGTTAATCATTTTGACAATAAGAAGATGGATGCCAAGTAATTGTCATCGAGTCGATCTCGGCGAGCTCCATCGAGCCCCGGGGGCGGTCCTGCATGCATGTGAGCATGGGAATCAAGGAATTCTATGCTTTAGAAATTTGCTTAATGGACCCCTCCAACAATTTGAGTTAACTATTTTGACAATACGAGGATGGATGTCGAGAAATTGTTAACGAAATTCATTATGCCGTTATATTGTTACGAGTTCACATCCCGTAGGTCCGAGACGTTATAATATTCAACTCCATCTGATATGGCGATTGAACTGAAGGTTATTTATTTCATTTTATTTTTAACACGCATCGATATGCGAACTAACGGGTATTGGTATAGAATTATCCATACCATTTATTTTTGTTCTTAAATTGAAACTAGTGTTATATTGATTTTAAATTGATCAAACTAGATTTAAAGTATTATATATGAAAAAGGTATATCCGGAACGTGGAATATTTTCTTAAAAGTTGTTACTAAATAAGGTAGAACGTGCAATGATAATTATTAATCTGACAAGTGAAATTACATTTGTGGTTCACAATGATATTGATAATAGTAATGCAATTATTGTTGGTAGCGATTAAAAATAAGGGCCGAGCGCTTGTCACAATAAGCATTACAGATTTACAGTATAAAAAATTAGGCCGAAAGCCTTCTCACAGTAATAGCCTCAAGAAGAGTTTAAAAATATGGGCCGCCAATCTTTTCAAGCCCAAAAAAGCATAACTCGGCTGCATAACCCAATTCATTTATTTTAGGCCCAAAATATTTGAAGGGCAGCTCAGTGAATAGGTTATATATGCAAAACCCTAATTCACAACCCCGACACAATTCGCTGCCCTCCCTCCTCAATCTCCTTCGCAACCATGGCGGCGGCGACACCTGCAGGGACAGAATCTGTGCAATGTTTTGGCCGAAAGAAGACTGCAGTGGCCGTCACTCATTGTAAGCGCGGTCGGGGGCTAATCAAAATTAACGGAGTACCGATTGAACTGATCCAGCCGGAAA
>AYJT01011242.1:0-10669 GCA_001278415.1 Ocimum tenuiflorum | reverse complement strand
CATTTTCACTCACCACAATAATCTCTCAATCTTTTCTAACTATATCTTCAATCTCTTGCCTAGAAATTGCTCTCATTAGTTTCGCTTTCGAGTTTTCGTATTAGTTTTCGAGTTCTCATTTATTTCATTCTTCATTTTCTATTCATAATTCATATATCAATATGTCTTCATCTCGTTATGGTGGTGGTGTTGGCGGAAAAGACACTCCATCAACTCGTCAACAAAAGAAACGCCGCAACGATCTTGCAATTTTTTATGAGAATTATTCTCAATTTTCTCATCACGATGTCAACCTAAGTTCCTGTGATGATGATCGTGATACACAAATCCATGCCGACGAAGAATATGCATGTCAACTTCAAGAGGAGTTACTATCTGAAGGAGGAGGTGGTGGTGGTGGCGGCAGCGGTGGCGAGGAGGAGGAGAAAACGAGGAGGTGCCCAAAGAAGTGGCAAAACCTTGAAGGCTAATCTTTTCACCCGACACATGCGAAAAGTTCCAAACAAGGTTCAAGAAAAGGGTAAGTCGGAGCAATTCTTCGTCTATTACAACTTTTGCTCGAGCAAATACAAGTTCGTTGCTGGTGGTGGATACGGCACATTCACGAGGCACATCTGAAATAAGCACCCGAAGGAGCTTGAGATGATCACATCTCAAACACAACTAAACCCATGTATGTTTTCTTTATCTCAAATCGGTAGTAGTCGAAATCTTTTTTCATTTTAATGAAAAATTGCTAGAGATAGGACCGCTGATTGGTGTGCTGTTAAATCTCAACATTTTTCAATGGCCGGCGATATTTATTTTATTTATTGGATGGAAGGCCTTCAGCCTGCCATGAAACGTTATCCTCATACTTCTATGAGAAACAATCATGTACATCGAGTTAGAACATATAGGCTAAACTTACGCGATGACTTTATGTAATTAGATCATAGGATTTCTATATGCTCCGATATTTGGGACGATTGCATCGGTCAAAATCGTTATTTGGGTGTTACGTGTCGATGGATAGATTCCTCTTGAAATCTAAACAAGAGACTTATTGTTTATCATAAATTCAACTAAGTGCATAATGTAGCAAATACTGTTGCACTTATTATAAAAATTGTTCATCAATATCAAATACATAAGAAGATTTTTTCTATTGGTTTTGATATGCAAGCGCTAACACCGCGTCTATACCGCTACAACAAATGATTTATCGGGAGTTTATTGAGTTGCTGGACTTCTAAATGCTTTTTCAAGTGCAACAAATGATTTAGCGGGAGTTTATTATCCCACTTCTTATAAAGTTTATTCGTTGTGCTATTATTGCCGCTCAATTAATGCTTGTAGTAGTGTTCTACATTTACAACTCATTATCTATCAAATTATTAATAAATGGTTGAAGTATTTTAAGGAAATTCCATCTGTAATTGCAAGAATTTTAGATCCTAGTATGAAGCTTGATGGAGTTTTGTGTTTACTTGATATTTACTATCAATCTTTATCGAGTCTTGCCTTTATAGGATCACCCGAATCCGACACCCTTGTCACCCTAGGAGATCTAAACCTCCCCAATCTTGAAGTAGTGAAAGCTAACATCAAAAAAATATTATTTGATGTCTTTGAATCTTATTCTACCACCTTTAGCCATTTAGCTCAACACCCTAGCTCAAGAGTAAGAGTAAGTCTTCGTCTACTAGTACCTCTAGTTCAAACCCATTCTTTGCAAATACAAAGTCTTATGAGTCAAGGATCCTCAGGAGGCTCAAGTTCGCAATGAAACGAATCTGATGCATATTTAGGGGAAGTATATGTTGGTGACTGTATGCAGGGTAATGATGATGAAGAGGACGACAATCGAATGACAGGGCTAGATATTTTACAATGGTGGCCAAGGAGACAACAACAATATCCAACTCTATGCATGATGAGAAGGAGTTCTTTGCGGTTCCAGCTTTAACGGTTGCGGTAGAGCAAGCATTTAACTCTAGTGGGTATATGTTGGACGAAAGAAGATCCAAGTTTAGTGTCGATAACCTTGAAGCACAAGTAATGCATAAGGATCGGGTATAAGCCAAGCTTAGACATCAAGAACTGGACTGGAGACACCTCATTCTAAATGCTAACGAGGGCGACGACGACAACGAAAAATCGGACGAAGGAGCGAGCTGTTACACAAATGCATCAGATGGAATTGGAGATAGAGACTTTGATCTTGATTTCGAAGAATAGGCCAACCACCAACCTACTGCCGATGCCGAGAAGGTAAGCGAGGTAAGAGAACTATGTGGGCTTTGATTCTCTTTGAAGAAGGGATACGTAGGAAACTTAATTTTAAGGTTAAAAAATTAAGTGCAAGCCCAATTGATCTTTTTTTTTTTAATTCATAAGTTTTAAATTCTTATTAAATAATAACTTACTAACTAGAGTCTACCAAAATTTATACAATTTCAAATGTTGGAATAGTATAAAATATTGATTATTTTTTTAAGTTATAGTATAAAATATAAATTATTTTTTAAAGCTATAATATAAGATATAAATTACTTTAAAAAGGGAAAAACCCTGCGGCTCAGACCGGAACTGCCGGTTCACGGTTCAACCTGGAACCATGACATCTTTTAGGCGGGCCAGTTCAGGACCCGAAAAATGAACCGCTTCAAAACGGAACTTCCGGTTCACGGTTCAACTCGGAACCATGACATCTTTTAGGCGGGCCAGTTCAAGGCCCGAAAAAATGAACCGTCGAACAGGCCCGTTGGCATCACTTTTCAAGACCATTATTATAAAATTTGTATTGAAACCATTAGAGAGTTTTTTTTTAATTATAGAATGTGAAATTGTTGTCTGAATACAATAACTTAGGAGCAGCAAGATCAACAAAATGCCATGTCCAACAAATTCTAGAATTATTTTAGCAGATGGGCAACCAAACAATGCTAAAATTGTATTACACTTTAACAAATCAATTTATTTGATGATGGAAAAATAGTTGGCTCTACAAAACATGAGCTCCCAACCAAATATTCTGCCTTTTAATTTCAGAAGCGAAGACAAAATACATTTTTGAAAAAATGCTTTCAAAAGGAAAAACTTTCATGAAAAAAATAACTAATGGTTAAGTACCGCTTCTTCCCTGTATAAGCTTATAGTAAAATAAGGAAGCAATAAATCACAAACCTGGAAGTTCCGACAGCGTAATTGGTCTTTTGAGTTCTTGGAGCAACGGGTGTTGCAATCGAGAAATATGAGATCGACAAGGTTGGAGGTTGGATGGCATGAACTTGTCGTGGCTGTTAACAACATCGTGGCCAGCGTCGCTGTCGAGACCAGATGATATCATCTGTAGTTATTAAATATTTCATTTTTTTTCTATTGCAGATATAGTCTACAACTGTCATAATCAGGAAAAAAAAGTATTCAGCTTCTAAAATGTTTGGGGTTGTGAGTTGGAAGGCATAAAAGTAAACAATTTTGTTATTATATATTTATTAATTATGGAGTAATTAGGGGCTTGAAATAAAATCACCCTTTGCCTTGATCCTGACTATAATTATAAACGGTTAACGGCCCAAATGGCCCAATGTGTGACCGAACCGGTTGCTGCTATCAGTTCACAGAACCAAACTATTAATTGTAAAAGGGGGGTTAGGGTTTTTGTTGTTTTTCCGATCAATTTCCTGCATTTTCCTCTCACGGTAATCTACCCACTCAGGATTTTCCAAAGTGTTCGTTTTGTTTGCTTCATTCGGAAATTCACCGTTTTTGTTGAAGAGAATTTGTCAGAAACTCAAATTTTATTAGAAGTTTTCTGAATGCCTAGTCATCTTGTGTGTTGATCTTTATACGTTGTATTCGTGCTGATTTTTTATTATGTCAAATTGCACTGCTTTTTAAGGTTTGTAGCTATTGTCATAATAAATTGGCTTTGTAATGCGCCCAAATTGGTGAAATATAGATTGTTGCGCCCTATGTTATATTTATTGATTTGGTTGTATTGGAAAACAATGATACAGGTTGGTTGAGCTCAACTGTGCTTGAAAATCCTGGCAAGATGCAGAATGAGGAGGGACAAAACATGGATCTTTATATTCCCAGGAAGTGGTTTGTCTATTATCCACATCTTCCTTTTTCTTCGTCCTTCCATTTTGTGTCCTTCAACTCTTAAAAATAAGTAAACAATCCATGCTTGTCTTGAAGTCTAGAAATGTGAATAGGTTTTTGAGAAGCACAATGTATGCATGATTATATACTTTTTGGTGGTGCAGCTCTGCCACTAACAGACTGATTACTTCCAAGGATCATGCATCTGTCCAGATCAATATCGGGCATTTAGATGAGAGTGGTAGATACACTGGCCAGTTCTCAACCTTTGCTCTCTGCGGATTCATTCGTGCCCAGGCATGAATTTTACATTATATTTTTAAGCCCATTAGTGTTTTTTCTTTTTAATTTATGTACTATTTTGCAGCTCTTTGGTTTTCATATACTGAACGAAATGAATTGTTCTAGCAAAATCATTTGGATAGCTTTCAGTTGTTTTGTAGAACGAATTAGGAATGTGTGTGCTGGAAATTATGATGTATTTGGAAATAAAGGCATTGCAGAGCGTGGATTTTGTTTGGTAAAATTTTGAGAGTATGGAAGGAAATTACTTCGAGAAAGAAAAAACATGGCCCAGAGTTCTTCTTTTGCTTTTCAATACAATCGTTTCATTTTTTATAGTTTTTGTTCTCATTTTTGCATTGTTCTCAATGGTTAATTCCTGATTTTGCTGAACTAATGCTGGTATTTGATGTTTGAAAATTGTGTGTAGGGTGACGCCGACAGCGCACTTGATAGGCTATGGCAGAAAAAGAAGGTTGAAGCCAGACAACAGTAATCGACATTTTGTCATCTCAGAAGTGGAAGTTGTTCTACAAAGGTTCTTCCAGGATACTGAAGAGAGACTATCATGGTCTGCGAGGAGCAAAAATTGTTGTTGGTGTTGGAATTTTAGGAAACATGAGACTTCTCTATGCAGTTGACATGTCTTCTCTAGTAAAACACTATGGATAAGACTGCTTATATATATTTTTTGATATTGCACCCTTCCTAATTTTGACACACTACATTTTGTTCGTGGGTGCAGATTGTTTCTAATTCTAAAATAAGAATAAATAACTCCAGCAATACGATCATACAGGTAAGTGTTTCCTGATTCATCTTCGACAAACATATCCGTGTATGGTAACTGCATTTATGTTTCACATGTCATAGAAGAACTCGTATGTACTAATATCTAGGATGATAAGTCTAACTGCCCCTATACAACCCAATACCGCAACTATTGAAAACCACACAGCAATAGCAGTGTTGATGAGCACCAATAGGAGACGAAGTCTCTTGCGCCTGGGCATCTTACCTGCCTTCATATAAGCTAGAACGGGGAAGATGAAGTCTAATGGAGTGAAACCAACAGCTCCACATATAGAAACAAAATCCCCGAAGAAGGGCATGGCCGATGAAACAAGTGTTACGAAACCTATGTATATAGAGGTGTAAATGAGGCGATAGATATAGTCATGGACATGGAGAGTGTTGTTATTAGCCTTCCTTGATGGCATCCTTCCTTCAAAATATGCATATGTTGGTCTGCAGTAAATCTGTATGGCAATGATAGAAGAAATGTTAACTTGTTTCTGACCTAATTGACATACCTGAAAAGGCTTTTGGATTAGATTACCTGATAGCATCCTGATATTTGAAAAACTGCAAATAGATTGGCCATGACGATTGTCCATTTAGGAGCGGAAATAGAAGCCAGAATGTAAGGCTCAACATCTGCACCAAATGCCCAGTAGCCAAGGAAAGCTAGCTGCCAGTAAGTCACAGCAATAATGATGTACGCTGATGATATCCCTTTATACATGTTCGTTCGAACTGGGTTCTTCACCGTGCTCTAGCAGAAGATGGCGAGCTTGATTCAGAGTTTGAGCTATGGAATGGAAGAATCCACAAAAAGCAGCATGATTTAACCTGAATTTCTGGGAGCATGGCATCTCCAAATGAGAAGGCGATTGCCCCTAGGGCATTGAACATTCCAAACACTCTATCAGATGAGCTACCTCGCAAACTATATGAAATTGAGCTCCGGTCTGCCCTCTTTCCTATAGTAATTGTCGCAACCAATCAGATGACGGTTTCATAAACGCGATGACTGTGAAAGACGAGAGCTTACCACTATATATAGTGACCCCAATGGCTGTAGTGGCAAAACCTACGGTGCTTAGAGTGCACAATGCATTCAGCCATCTGAGTGAGTGAATGTTTGGGAATTGAGAGAGAAGAAGCTCGAAAGCCCCGAAGAAGATGATGAAATGTTGCAGTGTCAATCTACCATTTGGATCATAGTATCTGTACACTGCCTGCCTAGCAACAGAATGTGAATGTTTTTTATTTCGTTACAACTTTCACAAAGTGGAGATGAGGATGAAAAACCTTGAGACTGCTCCCAGCAGCTATTTGAATGGCAATATTGTTTCCGAGTGAAGCAACCTGCTGAAAAAATGCAATGGACCAGTAACCCCAAAATCCTTCAACATCAAAACAGACAACCAATCAAGAACTCCACCACCAAAAATTAAAAGAATATTATATTATACATATGTATATATATGTATCCAATAGTAATAATAATAATTTCAACCATAAATGCTTTTGGCAAGATGTCGATATGTAGTGTGCTTGTTCCCATCCCATCTCCACAGAGAAGCAATTAGAAGACTAGAATACCATGTGGAGAGCGTCCCTCCAACTAAACTGCTCACACCTACATCACACAACACAGATTCTCTCTTTCATCATTCATAATTTTACACTCCACTCACTTTTTGGTCCCCCCGTTTCATTTTGGTCCAAAAAATTCACTTTTAGTTCCATACTTGCATTTTTGGTTCCATCAACAAATTTTCCATCAAAATATTTTTGCTATTCTAGTCTAAAAACTATTTTGGTACTTTTAATTTCAATTTCTTTATTTCATGAAGAACAATATAAACTAAATATTATATAAATTGAGCACCTATTTCACATAGAAATTCATTGATTTTGATATCGAAATTGCAAATTTTTGAGTTTTGGTAATGAAAATAAATTTTTTGAATCAAAATGAAATGAGATCATATGAGCAAAAATGCAGTTTACTTTCTTTTTTGATACTGAAGTTGTAACCTCTCTCACGTGACGTTAAATACTATGATTTTTCACTCATCTAAAATTTTCCAGTGTTATGATGATACGAGAAGTTTACAAGAGAAGATTCATTCATATATATATATATATATATATGTATATTTGTATGAGGCGAAGAGAAGAGAATATTCTAACCGAGTGGCCAACCGAGAGATGCGAGGGCGAAGGGGAGTGGAGCATAGGCGGCGGGAGTGGCGATGGTGGTGGAGACGTGGAAAGCGGCGTGAGCCCAACTGCCCTTAGCTTCACTAATCTCGACTTCTTCTGCTACTTCGCCGTTCAATGCCATTAATGACGAAGACAGGTTGCTGTTTTTCAAGATTCACAGCTGCAATAAAATTCTACGCCAATCGCCTCGCGCTCACACTTTTCAATTTATAGATGCATGCTACCAAAAAGTCAATAATAATAATAATAGCTGTAGCAATAATAAAAGGTGGCATTTGAATTCCATTTCAAATTTATAACTAAAGGTTAATCTCCTGTTAATTTCTTCATTACACGGTCATTTTCTACCATTAAAGATTTAATACACTTATTTTAGGAGTAGAAAAAAGTGAAGATAAATTCAGCACCGTTTGAGAGATTTTCATTTTACAATTTCTGCACCGCATCGGAGATATAATTAGTGTAAATCGGCAAGATGGATGAAATATTTTTTTGGTGGAGCACTTAATATTGAAAATCCAAAATTTGTTTGATCGGAAATTAGAAGTGAAGAGAGAAAATCGCTCACGGCGAAGTGAAATCCGTAGTATATCTTACAGGGATTGCAAAACACAATTAAGCGACAGTATTCAATACACAATTATTTGTAGCAGATAAATTTATAAATTCTGCAACGATTTCAATCTGCTTTTCCTATTGTTTTTTCTGGGTTTGCGAGTCTTCTCTTTCACGCCTTTCAATCCGTTTTTCTCTCTCTCTCTCGACACCATTTCCCCCCAAAAGTCTTAATAAAGGCCAGTGTTTCTCATTCATCTCTCTCGAACATGAATCGTGATGATTGCGATGGATATGATTAGTTTGTTTCTCGCCATTAATGAGGCGTTTGTGTGATTGTCCTGTTCGGCATCTTATGAATTTCTGAAGGTATGTCGAATAATTACTTCAAAGGTTTATTCCCTTTCCACATTAATGCCTTCCTACTTTTCTGGTTTGGGAATTAGGGCTTTTTCACGTACTTTTTTCTGTGCTGAAGGGATTAAATGGAAGAGGCTGAAAAGGCAAATAGTGAAGCAGTCGAAAGTTGTTATAGAGTGATTAATCTCTTATCTCAGCCCCAAATTCCCGATCATTACAGAAATCTAGCAGAGCAAACAGGGGATGCTGTAAACAAGTTCAAGAAAGTTATCTCCATCCTTAATTCCAGTCGTGGTCATGCTAGAGTGAGGAAATTCAAGAACATTCTACCTCTTCTCTCCCAAAATATATATTTGGAGAATCCAATCACCGGAACAAACAATTGGCATCGTCTTGTTGAAATTAATTCAGCAGAGAGCAATCGGCTTCAAGAAAGCATAAAGAGTGAGCTCACATTGGAATTGAGCTCAAATGCGAGGAATCTCACTCAATTTTCTCAGCAAACGGCGTTGCCAAATCATCACCAACGAAGGAATCAACTTCACCAGCAAGCTGAGGTGATGCATAGATGCAATAACAGTGGCATTAGCCTCAATTTTGATGGTTCTACGTCATCTGCTAGGTCTTTTATCTCTTCATTGAGCGTAGACGCGAGTGGTTCGAATTTGGATGGAAGTGAATTCCATTTGATTGCAGATGAAGGCTCCCGCCACCAAAAGAGAAGGTGCTGTATGAGGGGTGAGGATGGAAGTGTGAAATGTGGTGGCAGCAGATGTCGTTGCTCGAAGAAGAGGTGCCTCATTTTTGCTTGTCTTTGAATCATCAGTTGAGATTGTTTGGTTTCTTTCCTAAAGTTGTGGGCATTGTTTGCAGGAAGAACAGGGTAAAAACATCGATCAAAGTGCCCGCTGTGAGCAGTAAATTATCTGATATCCCACCTGATGAATACTCATGGAGGAAGTATGGTCAGAAACCTATCAAGGGATCTCCTCACCCGAGGTAATGCGTCCATAATAGTTCTAAAATCTTTAGGTTTATAGAAACCATGACTAAGCTATCTTAATTCATAACTCAATTTTGTTATTTTCCATCATTCTCCTACTCTGGTAGAGGTGCCATGGTGTTAAATGCTATTTGTTGCTTTTGTGGACTTGCATCTTATAATGAGAAGATAAGGATTTTCTTTACAGGGATGGGGAATGCTGAACATACATCTCATATTAATAGTTAGTATTATCCTTGTTGTGGATTAAACTTGGCCTATGGTTCTTGAATTTCTGAGTCCTTTTGTTGGCCTATTGATGAGAAATTACATAACTTCTCTTTGACATAATTATAAATGCTTCATCACTTGTATAGCTAGTAATGGATTAGTGAATTGGGCTTGTGCAGGGGGTACTACAAATGTAGCAGCATGAAAGGCTGTCCTGCTAGGAAGCATGTGGAGAGATGCTTGGAGGATTCGTCGATGCTAATCATCACCTATGAAGGTGAACATAACCACCCAAATTTGCCTTCACCATCAGCTACATGAATCTTATTGTCAAGAAACTCAAAAGACAGAATCCTTTATGTCAAGATTGTGTCTGTTGCTGGTTTGTAAGTATTGTTTGTGTACATGTTTTGGCATGCGGGTGAAATTGTGATTGGTTCTGAAGCCTTGTCAATTGTCATCTAAATGTTGGTTGATTAGAGAAAGTTTCCCTTATATTCAGTTCTTACAAGTTTGCATCAATCCGCATTGTATATGTTGTAATATCACGCATATTGCTCAAGTAGTTTTTTTTTTTTTATATATACTTGCTTGTGTTTGCATGTTGATTTAATGAGTCTCTTATTGCTTTAGGAGTCTTATCTATAACGAATTGTTTGGTCTAGTGTTTTCCACAGAAAAGAAAGTATTTATCTGATTTTATGAAAAAGTATAGATTTTCTCAATTGTGAGAAAATGTTATATGCAAATAATCCATTGCCATTCTACTATCATTTTGTTACATCATCTACTATATTATATTGAATATCTTTTAAATTTGTAATTTTTTGCTTTATATTGGTTTTTAGAATTATTTTATTGTTAAATATTATTTTATAATATGTTTAGCTAATATTTAAATAAAACAAAATATTATAAACATGACAATATCAACCATACGTAATGATTGTAGATATTAATATACAGGGGAATTATCAATTCAGGATCCGAAAGATGATTATTTATTAATTCAGGACCTGAAAGATTAACTATCAATTCAGGACCCAAAAGATCACCAAGATTCTCGATTTAGGACCCAAAAGCTCGCAAGATTCTTGATTTAGGACCTCCATATTTAACGGTGTTAGTAAGTCATCAAATAAAAGTTGATGT
>AYJT01011183.1:0-20271 GCA_001278415.1 Ocimum tenuiflorum | reverse complement strand
TATTCATTTGCATATGCATATATGTTTTGTTGCATATGATATGTTATATTTTTGCATACGATAATATATAACCGTTTGCATATGAATATATGTTCTATTGTCAGGACGTGAACAATTATTATATAATTACCAATATAAACCTATATGCAACAGAAACAATGTACATATGCAAGCGGGCGGAAACAAATCAAGGCCGTCAATCTCATTATCCTACGGTTGTGATGCGTGTATATCTATATATATATATATATATATCCCTGCGGGTCTAATTAGTAATTAATGCATTCTGCCTCAATACCTCGCGTTAGCTACGCCACCATTATATAAACTATAATTCTGTAGATACTCACTACAATACTACATCATGGATATTTTCTAATCAATTATTAGAGTAATTTTATAAGGAAAATGTTACGGCGCAGACTTGGACTGATGGATGGGTCATCTCCTTACGTGTAAAATAGGCATTTCCACACAACCAAATTTGCCATTTTAGGATTAATAGTGTCTGCATATGTAGCTAAAGGTTTATAATAAATTATAACAATATCATTTTTCTCCTAAAAAAACATTACGCCGATATTACTATTTGCTAAAATTTTTATATAATTGAAAACACAATGATGAGCACACAAATTTAAGATTAAATTTGGCATTGTTTATAAAGTTCAGTTTACTACAAATAACCACAAGAAATCAACTACTATTTTAAACAAGGTTTCAGAGTTGAGAAAATGGTTTTTGTATTATAACTAGTTAGTGAAAATAAATAACGAAGGTCAATGTACTCTACTCCTCTTGTAAATCTTTGGATTTCTATTATCTCATTCACCAATATGTAATTCCAAAATGTTAGAACATATTGTTTTAAATTCAGAGATTGAAAAATTCTAACCAAGGTTATCATTCAATTTGACATCTAATCCAAAAGCTCTACACAATTAATTTCAACTGTTGGTCCCAAATCAGAGATCTTGCGGAAGCGTTCGATAATAAAATATTTATGGAAAATGGTAAGCCAAGTTTTATCTTAGCTGACTTGTAGGCAAGTCAGCTAGGTTACTTAAAGTTGTTTGTTGACGAGTAGGGACAATTAGGGTTTGTTCATTTATACTCCAGTTACTATCGATAGCTGGGGTTTCGAATCAACACTTAGTGAAAATAAATAACTGAAGGTTGTAAACGAGAGGATATTTATAGAGGTTTCGATCTTAAAGTCCTACGTCATCTCTTCCTTCTCCACGAAGGGAATTTACTATAGTTTTCGGTACACAGTGAGTTGACACGGTTTACAAACAGCTATCTTCTCCAACGGGAAGCAACTATCACTTCCAATCGCAGGCACTCGAAGCTTTATCGGATCCACTCCTAGGCGTCTTAGGTCTGCGGGATAAAGATTTATGTCCTCTTCAGGAACATGAAACAAGTTTTAGAGTTATTCTTAGATGAGAAATATCTAAGAACTTCTCAATATCCTTAGGTGAAAGCTTTGGATCACCGGATAATGTCTCGAGTTGGAAACTCGGAAGCTGGCTTAGAAAACTTAAGAGAGAGAGAGCAGAAAATGAGACATCGTAATGCACGAGTCTGTGTGTGTAATTTCTTCTCATTGCTTCTACTCCTCTATTTAAGGTGAGGAATTTGAATAGTATCCGTTGTGAGACAACGGACAAATTCCTCAAAACTGGTGTCTGAAAATGGTGTCGTTCATGTACTTGCAACAAGCTTTATCATCTCTTTATCCGCTGGATATCCGGATAAAGTTATTATCCGTTGGATAATAACCGGGGGCTAACTACCTTTTCTGGTACAATTCGGTAGGTTAGCTCTGCTGCACATCTTGTCACTTTTGACATTCCTCTTTTGCATCTCAGTTGTACTAGAGACAACTGAGCTTTGAGGTTGACTGAGAACTGTCTTCTTTCAAACTTTTCTCCGAAGAGATAGTTAGCTGATTTGGATGTCAACTTTGGAGTCTTCTTGTCTCTTTCTTTTTCAACTGGCCAGTTCATGAAGAACTATCAACTGTGTTCATCACAAAACTAGTTGAACAGTTGTGGACTTTATACTCATAGCTGAAGGAGTCAACTGTGGTATCTCACAGCTGTGTCATCACAATTGTGGTCTCTCAGAATTTGATCTTCAGAACCTTCAGGTCTTGAACTCTTTCCAGCTTCAGTTTTCTGCGAATCTAAGTTATTACAAGTGCAAACCTATACAAAATACATTCTAAGATCAGTTCTATACTACTGACATGATTTCTGACATCATCAAAATATTCTAATTCCTAAAACCAACCAAGGTTATTGATCATACAAATCCATTCAAACTCAAATCCAATAAATTCTCCAACCACGCTTAAATTCATCAACGCGCAATGATAAATTGGCCAATAAGAAATCGAAGTGCAAAATGATTTATTCAAAACCCGTTAATCTACAAGAGTTTCAAGATCCAAAGTTTGAAATGAAATCAACAAACATGTTCACGAATCCAAAAATACAGAAATAAAAAAGAAACATCAAACAAAACACGAAGAATCCTATCACGATGATTCCATGGCTGAATTTGTTGAACTCCCAAGCATCCAAGATTGCAAAAATGAAAAACTCTAGAAAACCTAAGCGAAGAACTCTAATTTGCATCCGGAAATGAATGTTAAAAAACGTGACTGAAAAAGCCTTACAAACCTATTTATACCAAGCCCAAAAGTAGGGGCAATATTGGAATTTTCTGTCAAATGCGCAACCACTTCGATCAAATTAGGGAATCCAATTCGCTCAAAGTCAATTCTCTAACTCTCGACATTGTCATACAAACTCACTTCGATGGAATTCCAGGGTCAACTTTAATCGAATTCAATTTTCTGTCTCAACTATGCACTTGTGTTCTTCATCACTTCGACCAAATTGGAGATCCAATTCGGTCGGAAGTCAGTTTTCTGACTGGGCTCCAGACTTTTGTTGAATCATCAATTCGACCGAAATCAATTAGCAATTTGGTCGAATTCATCTCTTAGCTTCAACAAACATTTTTCAAACTTCAGACTTTGCTTTCACTTCTTGTATCGAGTCTCCAGTATTTTGCCCCTTAAACACTAGAAATACTTTGAAATGCACTGAAATAGGGTCATTGAACAATAAAGATGGTAATTTCAGAGAATCATGAAAAAGATGGGAAGAATTAATGAATTAGAAACATTATGGTGTTCTTGGGAGAATAAGAAAAGAATGAAAAATGACGGAAACAAGTAGGACGCAACATGGGGAATAGGGAACAACACAAAGGTAATAGAAAAAAGAGAAGAATAATGAATGACAATGGAGAGAATAGTGAAAAGAGGAGTTGAAAGATAATTCCTATTAACATTAGCAATTTCACTTTTAATTTTATATGATAATATTTAAAAAAATGAACCCTCCAAAATTTGGGGCCTTGGAAGTGCTCCACTTACACATGCATAAAGCCGGATATGCTTCCATTTCTCCACATAGGTCCATCACTAAATGTATAGTTTTCTTGGACAACTATCACAAGTTTAATCTGTTAGATAAAAATAACATTTTATTGATAAGTATAAAATTTCTTTTATCGATCAAGATAGACTTTCAACACTGACTATAATTTATAAGATCGTATGAATATATACACACACGCTCATGTGTTTAATTTGTGTGTATCAAGCAACTATAAATGCTCGTTTACCTAAGAAACTAAGAAATGTATGTGTATTTTGTTGTATTTTGAGTCACAAATTGCATTATATGCATACATACATGTAACCATCTATCTTATTTTTATAATTTTTTAAATAAGTTATAATATTACAATAAAACTCATTCTGATGTCCCCACATAAACTCAAATCATTGACCTTTAAAATCATAGAAAATATACTTACCCATTTCCCACCCGAGGTGGTAGACAAGTCATCTATCTTATATATTTCCTTCATGTATTATGTGAACAAAATTAAAGAAGATGTCGCGTGGCCAACAATATCCTTCAAGTTTCGTTGGAAACTTTGCCCAACAGTTGGCTCAAGTGTTACATTCTCTACTATCCATAATTGTTTTACTTGTTTCAAACAAATTCCTCTATATAGAAAATGTGATAATTATATAAGATGAAGATACAAAATTATACTCGTAAAATATACTCATGGGTACATTTTCTTGCTTTGACATTTGGATACCGCAATTTTGTGGTAGCCCCCATTCCGAATATCAAAACATTAATAAAAATTTTGTTGATCTTCAATTGACTAGAAGCTGATAAATCTGCTTCCAAAGATCTTAACGATTTCGTGCTCTAAACTTCAAGTTCCATTATTATTATTGTTATTTTGCCATTTTTTGAAGTTGTACCCTTAATTACCGTCTCTATAAAGTATAAGAGATCCATTAAATAATCTTTATTGTAATGAAATGATTAGATCAATTCTTTATTCACGAAGGAGAAATTCACAACACATGCCATCCACCAATATGATATATCTACAAAATCTTTATTAAATTTTTGGCTAAACATTCGGCGAGGCAAAAAGATCACCACAACCCCACCACAAGTCCACAACATTCAATACTTTATTTTTGTTACTATATTCGACCTAGCTCATAATTTATTCATTATTGAATGCTTGCATCGAGAAGATAAATGTAAATAAAACTATTGCATAAATTATAAGGATATATCGGGTACTTCATATGAATCAATCATATTTGGTATATACAATCAATTATTGCTATCTCATCTCAAACCGAACAATAACATCTGCAAGAGTATATAAAATTAAAAGGTTGATTAGAAGGTTGATTCTCGTAGACTTAGCTATAGGTCGAGAGGTTATTTTTGTTTGTTTTTTTTTTCCTACTAATAAAAACTCGTCTTTAATTCTGTATTTTTAACAATGACACGAGCAAATACATAAATTTAAGAAAGAAAATATTTACAAACACGAGCAAATACATAAATTTAAGAAAGAAAATATTTACAATCATTTCATATTTCATAGCTGTGATGGAGAAAGTTTTACATGTATTGTTCATTCACAACTTTGAGGTAAATGAAGAGGTTTGTTTCGGCATATATGATAATCACCATACATGTGAGATTACAATGTTAGGTTACGTGTATGTCATGTCCACATAGAAAGATAAGAATGTAAGAAACTTCTAATTAATTATTATATGAAAACAATACTTATATTTCAATTCGTCCCACAAATTATGTACATCATATAATGTTCAAATTAATACAAATTTGCAATGTAAAGCCAACAAGAAAACCCCACCCTGCCCCAGCACTTTTGCCACTAATTTCTTCTTTTCTCATTCCCAATTCTTAGCATTAAAGGGACCAAGATTCTTGAGAAGGTGTGAAAATCAATGTGACCCCCCAACAAATATTCTAACATGTCATAATCTGTCAAAGATTGGTATATATCATTAGCATGCAATCATTGATTCCACTATCTACATTATCCCTTGGGATCCCATCAATTTGGCTTTTAGATCGCAGCTCTATTTCAAAACATTAATCAAAATAATATTAGGTTCGAGTGCCGTTCAAACTACAAAATTATGTTATACAAAGTTTAAGGACTAAAAGATTTTGAGCTTGTGTTATTTAATCTTATTCTATAATTAGTATATACAGTTCAATAACTATTTGAATTATATTCAATCGGTTTTAGTTGTTTTTATTAAAATGAGCATAAAATTTGAATTTGATATTTCACAATCCTTTGTGTCGTCTCGCAATTATAGATGGTCGCACCAAATCGAACTATTACTTAGCCTTAAAAATAAAATCTCATATAAAAGATATTTTTATTCGATGGTTAATTCCGTTTCTTTAACTTTGTTTTGATTTATTATGTTTTGTTTTGATAAATATCAAGTTTTAAGTACGAATTAAACCTGGGCCTTTTTTTGATGATACGCCCGAATTCGAATATGATCAACTTGATTTTCAATTCGACAACGATAAAACTATTCAGGTCGAAATAGTTTAGATTTATTTAAACAATAGAAATTTGACTTAAGTTCACGATAGATTTTTTTGTTTTTTTAAAGGATTTCATAATAGAATTTGATACTAGCCTAAATTGCGCAATTAAGAAATTTAACCAGTTCGTAAGAAATAAAGAAATAGGATACCATGTTAAGTGTGAAAATATATCAGCGGGCCCATATGTTGGAAAATGCAGGACTATGGTCGCACTGGGGCAATCCGCATCAGTCAAAATTGGTTGACTAGTCAATATTATTTAATTATCAGTCAAAAATAATAAAACATTCATGAGAAGCAAAGTGAAAAGGATATGTTGGAGTTGGTAACTGTGCAGGAGAACTTATAAATCGCATTCAGATTCGTTTGGTTTGTATTGCAAAATATTTTTAAAAAATTATGAGAAGTCACGTTTTAGAGAAAAAAAATATAGAGATGAGTTTTGAATATATTTTAAAAAAAATATTTATAAAAATTATGAAATGCACTTTAAAAAAAAAACAAATATAGCATTAGTTTTAAACAGGAAAATTTAATTATTACATATCAAAGTATACGAATATTATGATTTAATTACTTGGTTGAAGTAAAATAGTTGAACACTAAGGACAATTACAAAAATACAATATATGGAGTTAATGATATAATATTTAAAAAAGGAGAGAGATAAAAATAAAACTCAGATTTTCGTTGTAGAACAATGATTGATTATGTATCGTTGTCTAGTTTATGATTGATTTTGGCAGTGGTGTAGTCTTGAAATTTTCATGTGTTGTCTGTCTATGCAGTGGAGCTCTGTTTTTGAGGATATTAATTTATTGCCAACATGAAGATTGTAGAGTAAATTCATTGACAACGCTTTGTATTAACTACTAAAAATAAAGTTGGGGGAAAAAAAAGAAAAGCAGAAAATGCATGCTGCTCTAAATATTTACCAATAGAGGTGGACTGCATGTTGCACCTGACATATATTACGCAAATAATTAATGTCGCACCTGACCTAATTATTTATATTCATTCCAACATCTAAAACAAGCTCATTTCAACTTTTACTATTATTGGCACAAGCATTTCTAATAGGCTTATGTAAACAGTGTGTTACTGAAAAATGCATCCCCCTGAATATATCTCATCACTTTCCATCAGTCAAAGAGTCAAGATACTGTTTATCAATTAAATACTGATTCTTAATTATGTATTTATTTATAGATGTGTCAAAAGAACTCGTTTTCACATTTGCCCGTTTTGTGATCAAGTCGTCTAAACACGTTAAATTTAAAACGTTATAAAAAAATTTATATATAGTTTGTTTCGACAGTAAAATTTATCCATTGCAGTAGTGGCGGCTATAATTTTCCTTGTCACAGACCAAAAAAAAAGAAAAGAGAGAAAAAGAAAGAAAGAAAAAAAATATTCTGGGGGGGGGCGCGAAACACGAGCAGGCAAGGAATGGAGCCCACATCAAGCGAAGGGTCGGCGGAAGGCGGGCCCACAGGGTGATGCCAAATCCAGGATAGCAGACGTGGCACGCGAAGCAGACGAACATTTGAGTTTTACGAGGAAACTACGCTGTCCAAATCAATCTCCTAGTGGGTGGGCCCCCCTCTGTTTTCTCTCCCTTGTCAAGGAAAGCATCTAATTTTATTTTATAAATCTGGAATTCCTGCATTCATTTCTATTCCATTCCACTCAATATAAAAGTACGATTTCAACTCTTCTTCTTTCACTAACTCGCCGTTCAAATTTTAAAAGCAAGATTTTGAAACCCACAATTCCACTCTACTTAACTGAATGATGAGAGATGCAGAATATACTAGTTTATCATACCATATGTATTTCAATGGCAATCTCCAATAGATTCGGCTATTAAATATCAATATTTCATATGCGAACCCAAGATTATTAGTAGTTTGCATTCAACAAACTTACTAAAGACTAGCTTGTAATCCCACCTTATAAATTGGCTCATATGGCACCTCAAACTATTTATTGACTTAATTATATTCTAAATTTTAAAGATGATGGCTCAATTTGGACAGGCGTCAGATATTCTTATGTTAAATGTCGGATACATGTTAAGACGATCCCTTTTTGCAATAATAGTAATGATGATGATGATGATAAACTTTCTCAAAAAATAAATAATAATAATAATAATTACGAAATTTAATTTAAACTTTTGCTAATTCTGTTCGTCTCTCTTTCTCCAGCTTGGCCGCGCCACCCTCTTCCTGCATATCCCTGACAAACTCCGATTTTAAATATATATTGAGTTGGAAGTCCGAGTTTTTAGTTTTCTATGACAAAGCGTGGACATTCAAGAAGAAGAAGAAGACCGGTGGAGGCTAAACAAAATGTTGGGACCGATAGTATGATATTGTCCGTTTTGAACCAAGTACAAACTCGTACAGATTTATTTTTGGACATCTCCCAAAAGATATCGTACTAATGGAGTTATGTGGACTCATTTCATAGAAGAGAATTCTTCTCTCTCTTTGATGTGGAACTTGGGTTTGCCACACCCAACCCAAAATGTATTACTGTGGTGGTGAAAACCGGGGAAAAAATTTAAAAATGATGAAATTTGATTTTTCGTAAGAATTTATAAAATGACGTTGCTTGGTCTCGTATTTAACGATGGAAAGGGAATGTCCAGACCCGTTAGAAAGGATCATACTGTTTAATCAAATTTTGAAAAGTAATTTTAATAATTCTAATAAAGGCAACAAATGGCTTGAGGTGTCATTTGTATTATAGTATTTATTTATTTATGTTTGTGTAACGGTGTGATAAGTGATTCAGTGATTTGTATGGTATATGCGTCGAATGGTGGACAGACATGTCACCGATGAAGCTGCTGTCCATGTTTGCAGACGTCTCATAAAACGGCCCAAGTTGTTGGGCTTATTCAAATCCGACAAGAAATCATATGAGCCCACAATTTCTGTTAACATTTTCTAGAGCATTCCCTTAACTTTATCGCAATTATGGTATTGCATGACATGTCTAGGCTCTAGCAGTTTAGTTCAGAAACCACAGCAGACTGACACAAACAAGGCACATGGTGCCACCCAAAAACGAGAGTTTTTATATTTTGTTTTATAATTTAGCGAGATGCTACACCCATTTTTATTGATTACTTACCAATAGTTCAGAAAAACTGAAGTAAATGCTCGATAACATCTTCTAACATGATTGATGGTCATGGCTTCTACAAATTGGTTGAATAATTGATACACTCAATTGTGATGGTCTCTACTCCCTTATAATTATCCACTATCATGACTCCCATCTTGCGATAAACCGTGATTTGTTGAATTGATTGAGTGCAAAGATTAGAGGAGAAGAAGAAATGTGAGAGAGATAGAGAAGAGAATGTGAGGTAGGGAGAGGGAGAACTTGGGAGAAGGAATTTAGATCAATTTGTTGCTTGTTCCCCTTTACGCCCTAAAACAAATTTAAATAACAAAAACAAAACTAAAAGGGACAAAAAAGAAAAAGGAAAACAAGTGGTCTGACATTATAATTTTGCAAAGAAATTGGATATCAAATAGCCCACCTAACTCGCTCACTTTCAAATCTACCTCCAATACCAATAGGTGCACAACAATATATCGCAAGTTGACATTGCCATCTCGAGAGCATATACCAAACTCTAAATCAAGAGCAGGGATTGATTGAAAATGCGTAAAAAGGTATACTAGAGCTAGTCTCAACCACAAACAGTTTCAAGGTTCGATAAAAGAAGATTACAATTCTATCAGGCATCACCGATGCAAAACAAAATAAGCACGAGTAAAGTAGCCGTAGCCTGTCTGGCCATCCATTCTCCGCAAACCGATTTCACTGCTTAGCCATTAGGCTTCGAACAATATCAAGGATTTCACGTCGCATTTTAGAGACGAGGGACGGAGTAACCTGCCTCGTGATTGTAGAAAACCATAATTCCTCCATGTCTCTGGGTTCCTGGCTAAAGTACCACTCGCATATCGATCTTGTGATGGCTGTAACATAGAGGCCACAATCGTATCCATTCGCTTGCTTAGGGGAACTGGGGCAGTCGATATAAGTGGCACCAGGTGCGGTATAAGAATTTACAACTCTATACACCCTCTTGGCATTGGCTGCGTTGATGCTTGCACTGTCATGATGCACAAAAGCATTAGCATGTCTCTCAAATGCCAGTAAGCTCCAGTGATTCCCACCTGCCATGGACACATCTTCGTTGTCGTTGATTGGGAAGATGATTAACTTTCTTTGGGATAGATGGAGGGGTTCTACAAAATCTTTAAGGCTTTCACGGTCTGGGCACTCTTTTATCCAGAATGAAATTGAAGGTGGCACAAGAAGGATGTCCCCAGAAGGATAGCAGGATGTGAGGTAGCTAAAGTAGAACTCAATTATGCGATCATTGAGAAAATACGGGCCACTCAAGATTTCAAGATCTGATCGTCTCAGCACAACATCATTGTAGCTGAGTATTTTGTCGTCAGGCTTTCCCTTCTCCATGTTGGACATTTAACACCTGAACAGAAACAGTAAATATTCCCATAAGAAAGACACTTAAGAACTGGGAGAATTAATGGTCATCACTGTTAAATATAATCCAATGTTATAAAACTAATCGCTCTTGAAACACACATCAGACCCTCAATATAGCATTTTTACGATTCTCTGACCATTTTATTAAATCCCACCACTCCGTAAAGGAATAATGACATGATGCAGTGTATGGAAATATTGTATCATGAACACCAATAGTGTTGCACATGGTAAGGAGATAAATCATGAGAATGTTTCTGCAACAGTTACCCTTATGATTGATAAATTAATTTCACCCAGTTCAAAGACAATTAGACAAACTAGTAAGGGACATAATGTGACAGCACGCCTTGACATCGAAACAATTCCAGAGTAATTATTACTTTATAGTATTTGAAACTCCGAAAACCACAGAAAATAGGAGAAATGCAACCACGAGTTTTTACTTCATTAATATTCATGAGCAGATAACAAATGAGATATATGAGAATATGCTGCCAAAATATCACAAAATAGGAAAGTTATAAGTAACGAACATAAGATCTGGAAAAACCACATAGCAGTATGTGTAGCTCGATCTGGTTTGTGTAAACCTTAAAGCCCTGCTCCACAAATCTATTACTAGAACTTGGAACGGTTTCTCCTAAACTTCTAAGTTTAGCACCATAGGTTTATGCCCGTAAAAATATTCTGTAAAGCTGATATATTATTATATACAATGACCAACGAGTAATTTCTTATAGTTTCTTTATGAGATGCAAGACTATAGTGTACTTCAACTGTGATTGCTCTCAGCGCCAGTTGGCATACAATTGGAATTTGGCCATCCATCCGAAAACCACACACTAAATCATCCTTCCATCAACACATAAAAACAAACAAATTGATACATGAAAGCCCACTGGACATGAGCCCTATGTCTGAAGCCTAAATGATGCTAATCAGAGGCCCAATTATCTAGGATAGAAAAAAGAGTTTAATCACATGTGCATATTCTAAGTTGTGAGGGAAAATGGGGGACAATTAATGAAATATCATCTTCTTCTCTTTATCTCTGAAGTATAGCTATTCGAAAAACTTCGAGCAAGGGGCGCTCAAAGTGCCCTCATTATCGATAAGTTCACACTTTGCACAGGATCACATGACAATCCAAGCGTATGAAAAAATCTAAAGTATTCTTGATAGTTAGACTTTAGTGTAGCTCATCAGATACTCGAAATTCCTAAAATTAATTCATGCGAGCAATTTATAATTCTCCAATCCCAAAGCTTTGCGCCATTAGATGCAAACATTCTCTTATACTCCAATTCATGAGAAAATAAAACTGACTCGCTGATGTATGGAGACGGAGCAGGATACCTTTCATTTGAAGACGGAAGAGACGGTTTTGAATACCCGGGTTTGGCACGCCTTGATACGACTAGGTGCCTACCAATTTGTGCTACAATCCATACTCACAAAATCTAATTAACATGACATCACTCAGGACATTTCGTCGAACATGTTACGTTCGACAACAGAGTTTCCACATACACAGCAAACAACAACAAGATAATTCATCACAGTAAGGAATGGACTTCAAATCCAAACTGAAAAGAAAAAATAAGACTAGAAATGATCTGGAAGAAATAAAAACAACTAAATGATCAAAGTAAAGCTAGAAGCCTAAGAGGAACAAGGCAGCACCTTGCTCGAACGAAATGAAAATATGATATTTCGGGAAAGCGCAATCGATAATCCCGATCAATATGTACTATGCTGGAGGATCTGCGCAGCAACGGCAAATATACGGCGTCCGAGGCCGACGACTGATCTGATCATCTGAAGAAGAATATTATCAAATAGTGGTAATGCGACTGTATTGTTTCAGTTTGAGCGTTTGAGATAAGAATATAATCTCTTAAAATATAAAAGCAAAACCGGCTATTTTTTAAATCATCAATCAATTCGATTATAAAATATTTCAAATTTTGATTAAATACATCATAATAATGAGACAAATAGTGTACTAGTTGTTGCAGGGACTTTTCGGTTTGTCGATTTTATGGCATCATGCTTCCTACAAACAAAAAAAGGAAAATTTTTAACAGTTAGTTAAGAAACTAAGAAATAGACCCTATAAGCTAAAAAAGGGTGTATGAGGTTGCAGAAAAGGACTATGAAAGCTTGGGGGGGAGTGTGATAAGCTCGTTATCTTTTATTTTTTTTTAAATTTAAGTACAATATTAAACAAATTACATCCTGATATCTCCACATAAACTCGAACCGTTGATCTTTAAGGTCGTAAGAAAAGTGCACCTTTAGATGATGGTGGACAACTTGTTATCTTTGGCCTTCAAAATGGTCATGCTTTTATAAGTTTCATTGCAGTGGTGGAACATAAATTTTTGTCAGGGGGTTACATTGTTTATATATTATAGTCAAAAATTTGTTTTTACGATCCTTGTGAAAAATATTATAAATTCTTACATTTTATAGCATTAAATTCTTCTGGTCTATAGTGAAATATATTTGTGCGTTAGCATGTATAGTTTTTTATATATTTTTTATTTGATGCAATTTAAATTGTATATCATTTTGTAATAATGAGTACCTTGGGGAACAATTTTGAAATAATATGCATAAAAAGTGACTCTAAATAGCTTATGCATATCGAAAAATAATTAATTATCGAAAGTAAGCAATTATATTCAACAAACTAATTCAAGTTAAAATATCAAGAATATCTAAAATGAATTTTCATGATCACATTCACACTCGATATTTAAAAATATTAATTATATAAACTTTAGTTTAAATTCAAATGAAAATAAAATAAACTCAAATACTCCAAAAATTATATAATAATCTATAAATAGCATATATTTAACAAGAGTTAAACAATAAAATATTAAACTAACCTAATTTGAATTCGAAAAGAGGAGAATACTGGAATATTAAATTATGGAGAAAGAATTATCAAATGAAAAATATAAAATTTATTAAATCAAATTCTATGTATTTTAAAGAAAGTACATGTAAACACAAATTTAAATATTTATTTATTTAAGAATAAATAAACAGAAAACTCGTGTACAAGTTGATTTGATTTGGATCAAAATACAACTGTGTGGATTCGATCTCTAGATCTCCTTTGATTCTTCTCTTCTGTCTGGATTTTTGAATATTTTGAGTGTTCTTCAAATTTTCAAAGGAATTTGGCTCCTTCGATCTTCTTAAACTTGAATTTGAGGCTTTCTAACATTGATCCAGATGGTCTGCACCTTATTTCTGGATCGAACGTTGGATTTGCTTTGAATTTGATGAAGACGTTAATCTCGTTCTTGAATGGTTTGGAATTTTGATCTTGATCTTCAAGGATTTGTGGATTTGATAATGTTCCTCGGGGCTGGGAAGCTTTAATTCTGGATCAAACATTGGACTTAGCTTGAATTTGATGAAGAATTTATTGTCGTTCTTGGTGAATTTGAACTTTGATCTTTATCTTTAATGATTTGAAGATTTTGATCTTTGTCTTCAATGATTTAAGGATTTGAAAATATTTTCCGGGGGCAGAGGAGCCTTGATTCCGGATCGAACGTCGGAGTTGAGTTAAATGTGGTGAAGAATAAGTCGCCTTACATGAAGAACAACTTGAATCTCCACTTGAATGCGTTTTGAAGATGTAGAGAGGATGTATGCACTTGCTCCTTTAGTATGTGTTTCTACTCCTTCAATGTGTGCTTCAATTGTGTTCTCTACATTTCTATTTATAGGAGTCCATAGAGAATTGTGGGTCGATTTGGACTTATCAATGATTTGATTTATTTTATGAGATCACCACGTGTTAACTTGTGATTGCGCCTCTCATTTTTGGATAAATTTGAAAGATTTAATCACATATTAAATATATTAAATACCAATTATTTATTTATTTATTTAATTCAAAAAATAAGATTTAATTATATCCAAATATAAATAAATTGATATTTAAATATTTAAATCCACACGGCATGATTTAAACTCATTCGTAAATTTTTCGGTGTCTACAATATATAAAAACAAAATTTTATTTTATTTCGAACACAATTATTTCCTTGAAAATTCTTAATAAAACAGCCATTTATTATACGTCATTTTATTCTATAACACACATATTTGTACAACTTTTTCATATAGAAAAATCTATTATTGCTCGGATACTTTATGATCTTGTTATTCTAATTAAATGTTTCTTTCTTTTTCTTTTTGTTTCGTTTATCTCGGTGTCCTTGTCTACTTTTTCTTGTCGGTTCTGTTTAGAGTTTACGAGAATAAGTAATTTTGAGGATTCAAGGCTTACGGGGGCATTTACATTAGTTAATGTTAGGCATGATCCCATCATGTAATTGCGCAATAATATGCTTTATAATATCATCAAATAAAAACTAATTTTGGTGAAACAACTTCGAATCAAACTAATGGCAGGTGTTCAGTCAAATAGTGGATAGGTTGGATAAAAATTATGTTATTTTGACTCCAATTCAATGCCATATTATACTATATTATTCATTGAATGTGTTATACTTTTTTTTCCTCCTGTTTTTCCCCTTCCAAAAACATGAATGTGCTACCCATTATGATCGTACGACATAGTTTTAGTGCATCTGTATGATTTATGATTGTATAGAATATTTTCAAGGGATGTGATATATGATATCGAAGTGCATGCATTATATGTGATTTACAAAAATTAATGATAATAATTTGTACGGGTGACAAGCTCGACTTTAAGCAAGTACAAGTTGATCGCTTGTACAGGGCCACCAAATTTTGGAGTGCTCAATTTTTTTTTTACTTTTTTTTGTATATATTAACTATATGAAATTAAAAATAAAATTTATATTCTCTTTGTTGTGTAATTATTCTTCTTTTCTCTATTATGTTTGTAGTTGTTCTCTATTCCTCACTTCGCTTTCTATTTTTTATTTTTTTTTCTTTCTTTTTATTCGTTCTTATCAAGAGTTCCATATTATCTCTCTCTCTTTCACTCTCTCTTTTGTGTGTGGGAGGGAAATTATAGTCATTTCTAATTCATCATTTCTTCTCATCTTTTTCATCAAATCATCTCAAATTACCATCTCCTTTCTTCAAATGGATCTTTTATCTTTATTATATTAATTATATTCAACAATCAATATATAAGATACCACAATTATAGATACAAGTAATATCGAGTTTATTTTTTTTTAATTTTATATTACCCCGATCTCATATATACGAGGTTATTTAATTGTTAATTTTATTATTCTGATTTTTTATTAAATTTATTATGAATTAAGACATTGTTTAGATTTTAGATTTATGGATTGGGAGGTTTTATTTTTTTTATGTTTTATTTTTTGTGTTCTTTTTTTGTTATTTGATACACTAAGAATGATAATATTGATGCAGAGAGTGTCGTGGTAAAATTTTGAGATGTTTTTGCTAAATTAAAATAAATATATTTATTTTTTAAGGGGCCATCTTTTATAATTTGCACAGGGCCCTTCAAATCTTTAAAACGGCCCTGACGGATTATGTAATTACCGTGTCAATTTATTAGTGACAAGACCTAACACAAACACAAGTTGTTAAAATATATTTCATCCGAACATGATTCGATCCGTTAAACTTTAAACATAAACACACATTAACCTTACACAAACATGGTAATTATTTCACAAGAATCCGATGTAGTATATAGAATAAGTATCGAAGTTATACACAAATTTGTTATGCCTTTGACAATGTTATTATTGTGTGAATTCGTATGAAAATTATGAGCTATAACAAACAATTGGTAGAATCCATGTCCTTCACTGCATTTATGGTAAATACTCATATTAAGTGGTCAAAGTGCTGATACCCCCAACCGAAATCAGACTAAGGTTGTCACGCCCCGACCTCCACGAGGGAGCCGGTCCGCCGGGAAGCGGCTCGGGGTAGGGACTATTTTGAATCGAACCGGGTCCAGAAATGTATTTCGAAGTATTTAACCTAAGGGAAGCATACAATACATAGAAAAGTTTGCTGAATACATGACGGACAAGGACCCTTAACATCGAGGTGTCAATAATGTTAACAACATAGACTGGTTTACAAGTCAGAGTTATAAGAATGGCAGTGAATATTATTACGTGGTAGGAATGCATATATAACCATATGCACCTTGGGTGTGCTTCGAGGGTTCGGTTCAACTCAGCGTCGCTCGCCTCCCTCCGCATCACAACCTGCACATTTAGAAATACATGCAGGACTGAGTACGGGAATACTCAGTGAACACAGTGCTGAAAACATACATAAATAGTTTTGATATGTCATGCCTTACAATAAATGACACACAAGGGTTTAATTTAGAAAACCATCTCATGCGCATAAAACAGTTTATCACCACCTTTTTCACCATAGAGTTGCATATCTGTTTGATGTGAACCAGGAAGCAGGTCTTCTTCGCTAGCCACAATGCGTCCTAGGAGGAAGACGTCCTTGCCGGTGAGCATCATCGAGTGCACTAACCTTAGTGGACTTAATTTACCACCAAGACCCGATCGTTAAAACTAACTGGCTGCTCACGCACCACGACACAGTTCGAGTATTTAGTTGACTGCTCAAGCACCACGACGCATTCTGATACTCATTTAAGCAGATCGCATTCCAACAAAAATATTTTTCGGCCATGACAATCATATTTGAAAACAAAACATGCTTTCGTGGTTGCTTTAGAAAAATAGCGTAAGCTCGAAATCACGTTTGTGTTTATAGTAAGAAAGCCCACCTCTGTTCTGGTGGCAGGATGGTTCAATGGTTGACGCGTTTTTATTGGTCTCACTCTAAGAAATATGAATCACTGTATCAGGACCTTATAGTTCAATACGTGGTTCGTGGTCGAGTCTTGCCCACATTCGTATTTGTAAGGATAGTGGATCGTGCATTTTTGCATGTATCGTTTAAGGTCGAATTCTTTTGAATTTATAAAATTGTGAAATTGAGACCCGATCCTCCATGGATCGGTATCGATATACTCGACCCATCGTGGTTCGGCATCTATGTGCTCGATGAGGTATCGGGGTTCGATCTGGTATTGATGCTGGACCCTTCATGGTTCGACATCGATGTGTCCGATGATGCATCGAGGTTCGACTTGGTATCGATGCTCAACCCGTCATGGTTTGATATCGATGTGTCTGACGAGGCGTCGAGATTTGACTTGGTGTCGATGCTCGATCCCTCATGGTTCGACATCGATGTACTCGATGAGGCATCAAGGTTCGACCTAGTGCCGATGCTCGACCCATCATTGTTCATCATCGAGGTGTTCGATCGAGCCTCAAAGTTCGATCGGGCATTTTTGGGCTCGATGGGTCGACATCGATATGCTTGATTCGAGCATCGAGGACTCGACCCACCATGGTTCGGCCTCGATGTCCTTGTTCGAGTATCAATGCTCGACTTGGTATCAATGGGTGCGATTTGTTATGGGTCGACATTGATATGTTCGATCGGGCATCAATACCTCGACCTATTGTGGATCGACCCTAATGTGCTCGACCGTGCTTTGATTCTCGACCTATCATGAATTGATATTATTATTACGTTTCGATTTTACCATCTCAGTCTGCTATTAATGTCGGCTTGAAGCTTTGCTTTGGCCGTTATTTCGTGATTATCTTAATTCCAACTTGACCATATATATAATTATGATCTCCACAGTCCATAGAATGTTAATTTGCTAGTTTTAACGTCAATCAATAGATGATCATCCTCGTTAAATAAAAAATTGAAATTACGTAGTTAGTTAATCACCTTTGGTTTTCTTTTTGCCTTTTTCATTCTGGCGATCTCATGCCTCCAATTTCCTCTGTTATTCTCTCAACTAATAGTATGGAGTACAGATCACAAGTTAAATGTTTTTGAAAATAAGTTGAATGGAGGGAGGATTAAGGGGTGAAGAATGAGTGCCTATTGATTTCTCACTCAACCATCGTTCTCTTGTTCTCGATCGTTCTCCTCTCCGGCAATTTTTGAATTTTCCCGGCCGTATTCTGCTCATTTCCTTACTTCTACTCACCCTTTGTAATTTGTTTATGATTATTCCGGAGTGAAGGTGATGATGAATAATTTACTCTTCTTATTCTGATGTGGCATTCCTTTTAGCCAAGTTCTTTGCCCCTTTATGGTAATTTTGGGCTGCAATTGGAGTTAGCGAATCTCATAGTGGGTTGTTAAGGGTGATGATGGCAATCTTCTGCAAATATTCCATTTTGGGTGGCAATTATTATTTAATTGCGCCGGTGCATGAAGGCTATATTGCGTGTCGTTTTCTTCACCGCAGTAGTGTTAGTTTCTACAGTTGAAAGTGTTTCTACTTGTCGGTTTTTTTGCTTCTTGTTGGGGTGCCAACTGATCCACGTGCAATATGATTATTCTCATCATTTGATGTTGACATTATTGTCAAAAGTTGGCATGCAGAGTAACACATTTGCATTCAAAAATAGTTAATATTTTAATGTTCAAAACTTCACCAATTGTTCATTTAGTGTCCGATTTTTGCTCGGAGAGTTGTGTTGAGTAAGGTTTTTGAATACACTCTAAGTCTTGTGATTAGTTCGGACACTTGGTTTTGTTATTTATAAAATAGTGAATTTATTCCGCCAATTATTTCTTTAAATAAGTTCCAGTATATCTGGTCGTCTTCGTGAAAATGAATCACCCCGTAGTATAAGATTTTTAAATTCAGACACAACGGTAGATATTGGGTTCTTCTAAATTGGAGTCATTTGATCGCGGTGCGAAATTGTTAGTATCAGTCAATTATGAACACGTAGTTTAATAACTAATTATTTGACGTTACTATAATTAGTAGATTCTATATAAATTTATTTATTATTTATATTTGAGGGCTATTACAAAGGCAGGCCTCGAGCAGCGGCCATCGACCCTTGAAAGAGCTCGCGCCTCATGAGCAGGATGAGGGTAAAGACCCTCGAGCGGTCCAACTCCTAGATGCTCACCGGCCCAAAATCCTCGAGCTCTCTCACAAAATCTGCACGATGCTGATCACATGCTTGTGCACGTACAGGAAGGATCCATAATGATTCTCTTGCTGAGTCAGCATGACACTCAAAGCGTGATTCTAACAAATCTCCCGCGCTTTGCAGATTGCCCTCTAGCTTATTTTTTATCTAGTCCTTAACTTAAGGATTAATTGGATTCGCATGTCCTTGTTGTATAAATAGGCTATGAGTCAGCTACTGTCACACATAACACACTGCACCTTTACTTCCATCCTGTAGCTCATTCGCGTCCTGTAGCAAATAGCTCGTTTTCTATAACTCTTTCGATGCCGATCGCTAGAAATCCTTTGTAATTCAAATTTTCTACATATATAAAATATCAGCTAGTCCGTTCCGAAGGACTATAAACTTTACTGGAAGTCGTTGTGTCCGATTACGATCAAACCTAGAGCTCCGATTCGATTCCGATAAAAAAAAACCTCAATAGATCCTCTAGGTGATGATTTCAATATTAAATCCTAATCCCAATACTTCTGTCATTCGTTCTCTCAACCAAATTCCATTTCCACTCTCAAATTCCCAAAATTCCTTTCCTCTATCCTAAAAGAACCCTAAATGGCCTCCAAAAAGATAACCCATGTAATTTCCCATCCACTCCTGAAACCGATAATTCTACTAGGCTCAAGGTAAAAGAACCGTCCCCA
>AYJT01011178.1:0-18939 GCA_001278415.1 Ocimum tenuiflorum | reverse complement strand
CTCAGGACTGTCGATCCGGGACATCGATCGCTCAGAGCGCCCGATATCGCTAGCCGAAATCAGACTAAGGCAGAAAAGACCACAAGCAGTGGCCATTGACCCTGAAAGAGCTCAAGCCCCCTGAGCAGGACGAGGGTAAAGACCCTCGATCGGTCCAACTCCTCGATGCTCGCTGGCCCAGAATCCTCAAACTCTCTCACAAAATCTGTACGATGCTTATTATACACTTGCGCACGTAGAGGAAGGATCCAGAATGATTACCTTGCTGAGTAAGCATGGCACCCAAAGCGTGACTCTAACAAATCTCCCGTGCTTTGCAGATCGCCCCCCGACTTATTTTTGATCTAGTCCTTAGCTTAGGGATTATTTAAATTCGTCCTGTACTAGATCTATAAATAGGCGATGAGTCAGCTACACACATTAGACAATGTACCTTTACTTCCATCCCGTAGCTCATTTGCGTCCTGTAGCAAATAGCTCATATTCTGTAACTCTTCTAATGCCGATCGCCGAAAATCCCTTGTAATTCACCTTTTCTACGTATATAAAATATCAGCCAGTCCGTTCTGAGGGACTATCAACCTTCCTGAAAGTCGCGGTGTCCGATTACGATCAAATCTAAAGTTTCGATTCAATTCCGATAAAATAACAAATCTCATCACGGAGTTTCTTAGACTTTCCTATTTTATAGTTATTATTTTTAATGAATAAATATACTGTGTGTACAAATTGGATTCAATAACTTTGAAGAGTTCTTTTTGAATGTGAGTGAATTGTATAAAATATAATAATGAAAATTCTTTTGTTCTGTTTGTGTTTTTCTTTTTTTTGGTAATGAAATTAGTAACTATTATCATCACCAAGGATTAGGATAGCATCCTTCTCAAAAGAAAAAAAAGCAAACATTTGTCATTTAGGTGGATTCAAATAGTTCATTTTCACCTACCCAAATTCATATTTGCTTTGGATACTAAATTTCATACTCACCTTGGATTTTAAACTCAAATCTCCCTAATTGATTTAGGCGGTCTAACGGGAGACCTCCTCGAAAAAAAAAATTAGGATAACATCAACGAAACAATGAAATTAGTGTTATTTATATTTACAATTGTAATAATATGCAAACCACATCTTAAATGTAAATTAAATACGCATCTCGTCTGTTTATTTGTGCGATCGCACGGCCTAGATTTGTTGGTCGACTTTGCTGACTTTTTTAACTAGGGTATTAACGTGATTTGGTCATGTGTGATATAATATAAATTCTTCTCTCACCTCCCTCCTAAAAGATTGCTAAAAACTTTAAACGATCATGATTCACTCAAATCAAATTATTTTTTCGCGTAACGTATGCCAAATTAAGATTGTTTTAATAAGATTTCTAACGATATCCATATTGGATATGTTTGCTTGAATTTTTTTTACGTTCACATAGTAAATACATACGATGACATAATCGATTGCATATGATAATATAGTCGTTTTCATATTATATGTTTGGTTGCATACTGCATACCATTATAAATAAATTTTTTATATTCAGAACTGTGTTGCATATATCTCTATATGCAACAGAAACCATTTACATATTTGTCAATATAATCCTATATGCAACAGAAACATGTACATATGCACGTGAGCGAAACTAATCAAAACCGTCAATTTATATCATCCTACAGTTGTAATACGTGTTTAGTTTGCATTTTGTGGGCAAATTGCACTGGAGCGCAACACTATTTACGAAATGGGAAAAAAGTAATTTGACTTGTTTATTTTTTTTTTCGAGAAGAGTACATTAAAAAAGTTATGAAAAGTTATTTAGGTGGAGTTTTTTGGTTGAGAAGAGAGAAAAAATAAAAAGGAATTTTGAATATATTTTTTAAACAAAATTTCTTTTCCAAAAAGAATAATTTTTTTTTCTAATAAAACGTAAGCAAACATAGTCTAATTTCGAATTGTGTAATAATAGTTGTTCGCCGAAATACTTACAGGAATAAAATAAAAACTTTAATTTGAAAATGTAGAAATTTTCTTTTAGTGCAAATACCGTGTATGGTGTTTCGTGGAAATAGTGAAATTATTCCAAAACCTAAAAAAAAAAAAATATTTGAAATGAGAGTTATTATATTTTGTTTTAGTTTGCAAGTAAATACTCTCGTATCAATCCAAACATATGTAAAAGATCATATAGGATTGCATTCATATAATAACCACTCCCCAGCATCCATTTTAAATAAAGAATGTATCGGATGATGCAACGTGTACATATTAAATTTGCAATTAAAGGATGATTGGGGTTATTTAAGTAATTTTCATCACGTATATCTACTTCATTACAACAGCATATCTAATACATTGTATTATTCTATACATACTTTATTATTCGTATATGAGCTTGTTCATTAATTATGTTTTTAATATTAATCATGGATAATATTCATTTTTTCTCTCTCCTCTCTCATCTCGCCTCTCTTCTATAATTGTTTAAAATTTTAAATGATGATTACTCACTCAAATTAAATTATTTTTACCCATATCATACACCAAATTAAAGTTAATTTTACGAGCTTTCTAACAAATGCATATTGGATATGTTTACTCGAGAAAAATCAAAAGAATTTGGATACAATTTTCATGTACAAAATATGTTTTATAATATATCCATATGCTACATTATATACCATACATGCTACATTATATATCTATATATACTACATTACAAAATTGATGAAAAAATTCGTACTACATTATATATCCATATATACTATATTATATATCTGGAGGTTTTTTGATTTTCATTATATAACATACGTACTTTATTACATACATATTTATACTTCATTACATTATCATACATACTAAATTGTAATATGACAAAATAATCAATTTATATTTTTCTTCATGTGAACACATGCAATTAAGATTTTGTTTGAAAGATATTAAAATCATCTTTAATTTGATATATGATATGTAAGAAAATAATTTAAATTAATTGAGTTATGGTTATTTAAAGTTTTGGGGAAATATAAAAGAAAGAAAAAAAAATAGGGCGTGCAGTAGTTGTGTGAAATTTTATTTCGAATTTTTGCCATTTAATGTAGTCATTCTTTATACATAATATAGCGAACTTTTTTGAATTTGCAAATGATCATAACCGTAAATCTGAAGATTAGATATTAGTTCGGATTTGCGAAACCGAAAGATGATAATCTATGTTTGGCGTAAATGGCAAAAGAATGAAAGGAAATTGGATTTGAAATATAAAAACGTTAAGGTAGAATGATAAATATAAAAACGTGCTGGTATCAATTGTAGTTATGGGGCTGAAAAATGACACGAAATCTTCTACGACTAAAAACAAATAGATCGGTGATCATTCCTGTCATTTGCTGAAACTTCCACTCAAATCTCCTCTCTCTTTGCACTTGCTCTGCGTATGCTGGCGTACGCCTTCGCTCCTTGCGCCGATGCCACGCTCTTCATCATTTGCTCCTCACTTTTCCTTTCACTGTTCCTATTCTCCTCTCCTTTTACTGTGCTGTTTAGTGCGAGAAAATCTATGATTTGATAGGAGCTCCTTCCTTTATTTTATCATTTTACTTGGAAGCTCAAATCGAGCTGATATGGAGAGATTGTACAGAAATTCCGATAATTGGTTGAATGAATTTTGCAAGAGAGAGACGGGTTTATGCCCTCCCAGGATTTACTCTCGCCGCCTCTCGTCTACACAGGTTCGCCGTCCCCCACTTAAATATATGTATGTATCGTTCAGTTGTGTGTGTCTGGATTTCGATAAACAAAATTGTGATGGATTGCGAAGTATCTTGTAGATAATTGAATTACTGTATGTTAGTGATCTGTTCTTTTTTTGCTAAAGTCGTTATTTTGTAATTCTGTGGGACTCGATCATTGTGATGTGTTGACTGGAATGATCGATGAGAATGGTTGAGGGAGTTTGTTTTGGAGTGGAAGCAGGAAAATTGTGATGATGGACGGTGTGGTAGTTTTGTGTACCTGGTGTTTGATAACACTTGTTACTGATGATGTTGAAGTTGCTTGTGCACTCCTACAAAAGCTGCAAGTTTGTGAATATGAAAGCTAAATGACATTAGCAAGATGTTTAGGGTTTGCATTAGGCTATAGCCATAGAGTTTTTATGATAGTACTCGGGTCCCATATGCTGAATTGGGGGATTTTCTTGGGATTATGACCTTTTGTGTTGGGGATGAGTTCTACACGGATATTGTAGTTCAAATTTTGTAGTGGTTTGGCATGTGCTCATAAGCAGCTCATTATGGATGTAGATATGGGTAGCTCGAAATAACTTTCTGAGTTTTAAGTTTGGAAGGCCATGGTAGTCTTATTTGTTATTTGTTGTAGCCAAGAATCAGTGATCACCACTACCCATAAAAAACTTTACGATAGCTACTCAGACAACCTTAAAAATCTATCTGGATAGTGCCTTTTGGAGTGCCATGATGTGATTGAATGCTGGATGCGGCAGGTGTAAAATTCACTTGTTGTTTAAAATCCTCCTTGTGGAGTGTGGCACTTCTTGCTTTCTCATCATGAAGAAGAATGTTGCTAGCTACAGGGATTAAATCTCTGTCCTAATGACCATATCTGAGTTTATTTTGCCAACTGTCTGAGCTTTAGCAAGGTTTAGAATAGGATGGTGTCTCTCAGTTTATGTGCTATTGTGATGTCTTTTGAGGATTTACTCAATTGCGCTCGTGTAAATTGCCCACCAAAGTAATGAGCTTTGTTCTATTGTGCCATATTGAAATTGTTACATTGTGATGTTTTTGAGTATAAAACTTACATTCTTATGATATTTAAATTTCTTGCTATTATATTTACTATAGATTTGATTTTGGTACACTAGTTGGAACACTAACTGGTAGCAGAACTGGTTCACTCTCTATTCTGATTATGAAAACTCTGATATATACAATGAATCATGCCACAAACTTTTTCTTACTTGGTGCAGGCTTTGATTCTGGTTGTGAAAACTCTGATATATAAAAATTCTGGTTATGAAAACTCCTATATGTACAAAGAATCACATCAAAAGCTTTTTCTTACTTGATGCAGGCTTTGATTCAACGCCTTGATCTCTATGTGAAATTGAATGGTCATCAGGGATGTGTAAATGCAATTTCGTTTAACTCGACCGGAGAACTGCTTGCATCAGGTTCTGATGACCGGCAAATTATGCTCTGGGACTGGGCAACTGAGACACTTAAATTGTCATATCAATCTGGCCATTTAGACAATGTATTCCAGGCAAAATTCATGCCATTCACTGATGATAGCAAAATAATTACTTCCGCAGCTGATTGCCAGGTTATTTCACAACAACGTGCATTTGAGAGTCTTATCACTGATGATATGTTCTATGAGCGGTTCTCAAGAATGTGGCAAGTTGGTAGATGGTTTTAAATGGCAGACTAACTTTTTGTATTGACATGAAAATATAAATAAAGTGGGAATTACCATCTTATCTGAACCCAGAAATAAGCTATCCATCCCTACAGCCATAATTAATATAGAACAGCTTAATTTGCTAGATTAGATCTTTGTTTGATTAAGCATCGCATTGAAGTAAATTTTTTATGATTAGGTTACTAAATTCATGCTGATTTAGAGCATCCAAGTCTTCATTGAGTAAAAAGACATGTATATTTCTCTTTCTTTTACAATCATTTCCTGATGCAGGTCAGGCTTGGGCTGTTACTGGAGAATGGTTCAGTGGAAACTAAGAGACTGTCTAAGCACCAAGGACGTGTTCACAGCTTGGCTGTGGAACCAGGCAGTCCATACGTTTTTTATAGCTGTGGGGAGGATGGATATGTCCAACATGTACGCTTTCTAAGTGCTGATATCCATTGCAAATTTCCATTAAATTCGTCATTACGCCGAACCCCTTATTTCTTTTGCAGTATGATCTTCGAAGTTGCTCTGCTACCAAGCTTTTCTATTGCTCTTCATTCGCAGAAAACAGCCGGTCTTCAAGTGTTGGGCTCAATTCTATAGTGATCGACCCAAGAAATCCTAACTACTTTGCTGTAGGAGGTGCTGATTCTTATGCCCGAGTCTATGACATCAGGAAATATCAAGCAAGCCCATCAACTAAAGAAGGAAGCCATGCCAATGCCTTTTGCCCTCAACACCTTATCGGGAAAGAGGGTGTTCGCATTACAGCATTAGCTTACTCCAACACCAGCGAACTGCTCGTCTCATACAATGATGAGCTAATATATTTGTTCCAAAGGAACATGGGTTTTGGTCCTGATTTACCATCGGAGGACTTGTGCAAATCGACAGAAGCACAAGTTTATTCCGGTCACAGGAACTCACGGACAGTCAAAGGAGTCAACTTCTTCGGTCCAAATGATGAATACGTCGTAAGTGGGTCTGATTGTGGTCACATATTTATCTGGAAGAAGAAGAGCAGTGAAGTTGTTCGTATGATGATTGGCGACAGGCACGTTGTTAACCAGCTGGAATCTCATCCCCTGATACCACTGCTTGCTACATGTGGAATAGAAAAAAATATAAAGCTTTGGTCTCCCTCCTCAAATGATATCAGGCCTCTGCCTGATAATATTCAGGAGGTATGCAATAGAATGGACTCTCCTATTTCTGTACATTCTTTTTAAGCTCTCAACTACTGACAATGTTTCCATCTCCGAACGACAGGTAATGGAAGTTAACAGGCAAGGGCGGGAGGACTATTCTCGGGTATCGTTCACACCCGATGTGATCATGCATGTTTTGCGTCTCCACAGGAGGCAAGCACATGTGTACGTGGAAAGAAGATACAACAGAGAGGATATAGAGAGCGATGAGGATGATGATCGGGATGCTTACCTATTGGGATTTTCAGATGGCGATGCTGCAGAAGATGGCGAAAACCCAAGAGAATGTAACATTAGCTAGAGCCGTGTAGTTGGTGTTGTGCACTTTTCATGCCTGATTGCTGCTGCAGTCATACCTCTGTACTTGTAGTTGAATACTTGGATTTTCTTGGAACCCCAAATGCTAAGTATCATACAACGAGTGCTGTGCTATGTAAAAATGTGTGGGATTTGAATAAATTTGCGGCGTCTGAATATAAATCTGATGTGAGTTGTACCAAGTAAATGTGTGTTAAATTTCTATGGATGTTGTCTTCTGTTCTAGTTTGTGCGATGTACTTTTTCGGCAGAGAAACTTAGTTGTGTGAATTATTCCTTTACTCGTGCGAATGGAAAATAAAGTTTTGTTTGATAACCAGCTTTTGTTAGTGCCTAAAATACTGAGTCGGTAGCAATAGTTAACGCAAGAAATAGCAGTAGTCATCTTTGATATCCATATTGAGGATCTCCTTTCAAACTGAGCTTAGAGACAACAATTTGGCACCCAATGTAGAAATCAAATTCTCATTCATAGATCTAGATTAGATATATAGTCTCGGACTCCATTGAACTAAATCAAAGAAATCTTGTCTTTCCCTCTCTAACTCGAATGGTACCTTCAGTTACGTGGAGATAGTAAGGAGGCTACGCTTGTATGCTTACTACTTAATAACTTTTTCACATTACAAGACATAAGAAAATGAAGAACAAATGTTTTAACTCCCCATAATTATAAAGAAAATAACGAAGGCCCACTAAGTTATTAGAGATGAATATATTTTTTTTTTCTTCCAACTCCAGTCGTCTTGAAAAACAAAATTTAACAAGATCACCATTTCAAAGGACATTATAGTGGCTGATGAATACGTTCGATGTTAGCGGCAGACAAACAAGAATGCCATTAACCATTAATCTCATCTTCATATTTAAAAACACAAAATAAAGAATCCCATTTTTAACTTGGGAGCTCCACCACCAACCAGACATGGCTGCTTTGCATGATCATGAGAGCGTTGCTACTCTCCCTGGAGATGGAAAACCACCGTCCCTTTCATCATAGGTCTCTCCCCGACCCCACACACAATATTTGTTGTGGCTCATATAATATAATATATATACAACCCTTCATATGAATTATATTATTGCAGGGCTTCACTCTTCTGCTCCTGAGTGTAACAGTGGATGGCTTGAGTCCTCCTGCCTGCAAAGCAATCTGCACCCCACCATCAAGATTTCAATACGCAGTGCTGTATTCGTCTCTAGCTCTGGTTTCGATCGGCGTCGCAGCAATGGGAGCCAACCAGTTCACCCAGCTCAACCACCACTCCACTTATTTAAACTGGTTTTTCTTTAATATCCGCCACGGGAACTGTGTATGTTGAAGATAATCTGGGCTGGCGTTGGGGTTTAGGAATATGTATAGCTGTTAGCCGTTTTCTTGGTTGGCAATCGGCATTATCGGCACGATATATAAGGTAAATTTGTTCATCTTTTATATATCTTGGATTGGTAGTTTATAATCTGGATATGTTTAGTTTGTATTCTATCATCATATATATGTATTCTATCATCATATACTATGATTTAGGCCTCTTATTGTTTGTGAAGCGTCTTCTCTATCCAAATAGGAATCATCGGCCCTCGTCCTGTTGTGGGTGGTCTCAAGTGCCATGGTGATCGGGTTGGCCTATTACTCCAGCACTGCAATCATGGATAATATTCATTGATTCATTCTGTTTATTGGGTGATTATATTGTCATTTCTTGACCAGATCACACTTTGTGTGGCAGATAATGGAGGGAAAAAAGATGCCATTTTTTACTCATTCTTTTTCTTAATTTGTGTCTCTACATATCAAAGTCTTGCAATTTCCAAAGTTGGAAGAAGAAATTTTGGGATTTGTGGGGCAGGTTTTTGATTCGTTAAAAGATAACCATATCCGTTTGATTGATTATGTCGCGTGTATTTGGATAGGAGTGCATCGCTCAACCAAACCTTTTTTAGTAGACTTTTTTCGTTAGACCGCTTAAATAATTTATGCGGATTTGAGTTTGGAATACAGGAAGAATATGAATCTCAGTTTAAAATTCAAAGCATGTATGAGTTTGGATTGATAAAAATGAATTATTTAGATCCACTTTAAGCGATCTAACACAATTTATTACCTTTTCTTTAATAGCATCAACCAAACCTTTTTATTAATAGAATACTAGTATCAACCAAACCAGTTAATGCTATGGTATTTGTGTATTTATAAATACCCGTTAGTATTACCTGCAATGCATGATGTGCATTTCTTATTTTAAAATGATAATATTGTAAAGAATATAATTTTAATATTTTTTTAATTATTTATTTTCTTAAAAAACTCCTACAATAATAATATGTTATTTATTGATTGGAACTAAAATTAATGAATTCATTCAATCAAACAGCTAACTTTAATCTAGTCTTAACAAATAGTATACATATATGTGGTAGTATGAGTTTATCATAAAATAAGTTATATTTAATGAAGTATTTGATATTCTTTTAAAAGATATTATATAATGAAACTCTAAAAGTACCCAATGGATTTGCTGAAAGTTAAAATACTATTTTTGAAGATTTAAAAATTAGTACAAAACAATTCATTTTAATATGTCTTAATAATTTATATGGAAAATCTAAATATCATTACCTTAATCTTTTATTATTTCATCTTGATAAATTTAAAGCTTTTCTTATTGTTTTTGCTTCAAATATAAGTTTATTAAACGTCGAACTAGCATCATCCGGAATTTTAATATATACTCCCTCCTTTTCTCTTCTTTACTAGTTAGGATAACGTGCAATGTACATTGTGCCTTTGTTATTATAAAAGGATGGAATTGTAAATAATATAATTTTTATTCCCTTTTAATCATTTATTGTATTACAACTACTATAATAATAACATGGCCTCTCCTCTAAATTAATAAATTAAAATTATTGGAGTCATTCAATTAAATAATTGATCTATATTTAGTTTTGACAAATAATATATTGACTTGTAGTAGTATCCGTTTATCATAAAACAAATTATGTTTAATGTTTTTCTTAAAAGAGAATATTATCATATAATAAAACTTTTGATTTATCTAACGAATTTGTTGAAAATGAAAATAATCCTTGTAAAAAAGTAAAAACTAATACAATATATTTTATTTTAATATGTCTAAATAATCTATATTGTGAATCTATATTCCATCAATTTAATCTTTTAATGTTTGACCATAATTGATTTATAGTTTTTTTATTATTTTTGCTTCCAATATAAGCTTATCAAACATTGAATTGACGTTGTTTTGAATTTTAATGTAATTTTTTTTCTTCGTTATGACATGTTTGAAATTTTAGTTAATTTACATATTTTTTTTTGTGATTTTTTTATACTTTTCTTACACCTCATAGATTTGCAATCATACAATGAATTTCTATTTTGTTCCACATCAATTGACTTGGTCATTTTTCTAAATATTTTAACGTAGAACATGTAATATAAATATATGATAACCATGCATGGTGAAATACAGAGGAATCAATTTTGTTAAATGTAAGTGAAAATAAAACATGTTTATAATTTATTTTTATTTTTCAAATATTATTTACTTATTACTTCACATGTAAAGTTGGTATTCTATTAAGAACCCCTATCACTCAAAACTATATACTTGGAGAATATCACTTATCTCCGGATATCACTTAATATCTGTAAATACAATATGACATATCAAAAAAGGTGAACTACTTGACCATTGATTGAAATTTTCAAAAAAATTAGACGTACTAATCAATTGAAATAGTCAAGTCAGTTGAAAACTATAACCATTGTGCAAAATCTTAACTAACAATTCCATAAACACATTAAGAATTTGACCTGATTAACAGATCAAAAATAATAAAAAAAATATAATATCTACATCCACCAAGATTTTTCTAATCTCTAGGTTGCTCAGATAGAACAAACAAATTAGAGATGTTGGATGATATAATATTTAAATAACTATAGGCGTACGTTTTGCAACTTGGTTGACAAATGAATCAAAATATTATGTAATTGTATGTCCATGTAGGGATTTTTTAAGAAGTCAAACTGTACTCTGCTAATAGTTTTAACTCAAAAAGATGAAAATAAAAAGAACAATAGCTTTAATCACGTGAAGAAAAAATATTCTCCTAATATCTATCATTTAGATTGAAAGATGTAGAACGAATTTAAGGTGAATTGTGTATTTATAAAATTTAAAGATATATCATTAGTAATTAATATTGTGAAATCATCATCATCATCATCATCATTTTATGAGAATTATAAGATAAAATGTGTTAGGATAATATCTAAATTACATTATTGATAAGTATAATTCTAATAGATAATACTAAAATAAATAAAAGTAAATTATATTATACTATGTATGAATAATTACATTATTTTCCTTTCAAATAAATATTTGAAGAGGATAAAATAAGGAACTGATGGTCCCAAATCAGAGTGATAGTACAAGTTGCGAAAGCATTAAAGAAAGAGTGTGAAAATAAGTGTGTGTGTGGGCTCGATTTTATCTCAGCTGACTTATAAGCAAGTCAACTGGGTTTCTTAAAGTTGTTTGGTATTGAGTAGGATTAGTTAGAGTTTCTTCAGTTATACTCCGGCTACTATCGGTAGCTGGGTTGCAAATTAACACTTAGAAGATAAATAATTGAAAGTTGTAAATAAGAGGATATTTGTGGAGGTTCGGTTCTTAAAAATCCTATGTCCTCTCTTCCTTCTTCCCGAAGGGAATCCACTATAGATGTCAGTACGCGATGATTTAACACGGTTTACAAACGGTCTATCTTCTCTAACGGGAAGCTACTACCACTTCCGGTCACAGGCACTGCAATCCTTTGAAATTTACTGGATCCACTCCTAAGCTTCTTAGGTCTGCAGGATGAGGTTTCTGTTCTCTTCAGGAACGTTGGATAGGTTGGTTTGTTTCATTTCTCAGATGGAAATCTGAAGAAAGGTTCTCAAAAACCTTTAGTTGTTGACAGCTTCAGGTTCTTTGGTATCTCGAGTTTAGAACTCGAAAGATGGCTTAAAGAGAGAGAGAGAGATAGAGAAAAAGAGATGAACAAGTAGGCTTGAGTGCGTAGAGATTCAGATGTTCAGTTTTCCAGTAGTCTTCTCTCTTTCTTTGACTCCTCTATTTATATTCGTCCGATTTGAATAGTAGCCATTGGAAGGCATGTGTTGAATAGTTAAATTCGTCGTCAGAGAAAAAGAGCCGTTGCTGTACTTTCAGCAGGTTTTTTCAGATCTTTATCCACCAGTCCGTCAGCTTTTGGCTATGGACCGCTGAATAATAACCGCTGTCAAAATGCATTTTCAGGAAACATTCCAAAAGTCAGCTCCGAATATTCATCTTTTGTCTCAGTTGTCCAAGAGACAACTGGGTTGATCTCCTGTCTTGATAAAGAGATTCCTCGGATGTTAGCTCTCTTTTTGGAATTCAGCTCTAGAGTCAATCTGTGTTCAGCTCAGCTGTCAGTTCGGACTGAACTGCAGCTAGATTCCTTTCAACTGTTGAGATAGTTGAGGTCTTCTATTCTTTCACGGCTGAGATGATCAGGTGTGAACCTCACAGTTGGGTTGGCATAACTGTGGTCCAATTACCGCAGTTGAACATGATCTTCTGAAATTCTCTAAGTCTTGAATCTTCCAGCTTCAGCTCTCCACGAACCTAAACTATTACAATTCAGACCTATATAATATTACATTCTAAGATCAGTTCTAATCTACTGACATGGTTTCTCATATCATCAAAATATTTTAATCCCTAACAGGAACAAAAATTTTGGAAGAAATATGTGCACTTTTATAATAAGTTTAGATTACATGTTTGAAATTTTTGTGTACTCTATATATTTATTCTCTTTGTGATATTAGTCTTTTACTTTTCTTGCATTTCTTGCAATTGTCAAGGTTATAACCTTTCGATTACTTTTTATTTTCTTCCACTTCAAATAATGGCTTGATCATTTTTTTAAATATTTCTTCATGTTCCTATAATTTAGTTTTGCCCTTTCAATTATTGAAATTGGGATACCTTTTATTTTATTTAAAATATAATATTTTAATCTATATTGACTAAATTAGTTAACTCTCGATTATATACTTGAATCTGATTGTAAATTATATTCAAACATTTAAATTTTAAAGCAATCCAAATTTAGAATTAGTACATTTGGCCTCCACAAAATTATATTAAGTTGTATGAATTCAAAAATTATATAATGTATTACATTATAATTATAGTTAGATTTCTAATATTAATGAATTTGAAAGTCAGCCACGTAATACTAAACAAATAAAATATAAATTATATTATAATTAAAGATATAAATATAGATAAATACAATTCTAGTAGAAAATATTAAAATAAATAGATATGAATTATATATATTACAGATATAGATAATTACATTATTATCATTAAAATTAAATATTTAGCAAGGATAAAATAAAACACAAATAATTTGAAAGAATTATGATACTTTTATAATAGATGTTGTAGACTTATGTGGATGATATCTGTTGATAGCATGTGAAGAATGAGGACCAAGAACCCTACTGTGGACTTATACACATGTCAACCTTTCATCAATCTTTTATCTTTTATATTTTAAAAGTGATGATTTGGGATACTATGTACAACAGTACAACATGAAATCTACTCCCAGGAATGATGTGTTGAAAAAAATTTTCTCACTTTACATTTTGCAACGAGACATGACTTCAAAGTTTCATGATAATTAAGTTTGTTAATTATATTAAGAAAACCATTTACTCCAGGTTGATAATTAACACCATCAATCCAAGGTTGATACCCAAGTTTCAATAGAGATAATTATAGTTTTGTAACCAGTGACAATCAATAAAATGTAATCATTGAAATATGTTAAAATAATTAGGCAAATTACCTAAACCCTAGCCACGTGGAGTCAAATAACCGTAGTCAATCGGATGTGGACGCGAATGGCTATTTCAGAAGTTAAACTTTCAAATCATTCAATTTTTTGGTGGTTCGGTAGTTATAGTACCGAATTGAGTGCAAAAATTAATTTTAATTAGTATTAATTATTGTTAATCGTGCTTCATTAGAATTAATCCATAGAATCATGTTCTTAAAATGATACGGTAGTTAGACTTTCGAATCATTCAATTTTTAGGATGGTTCCGTACTATAATCGTGTGCAAAACTTAATTTTAGTAGTTTTAATCAATTTTAAATAAATAGTAATAATTCTTAATAATAATAAATAATTAAAAATTTTGAAATTTGATATTTTTTATATTAAGATTTTATTTTTAGTTTAATTTACAATAAATTATGATATTTAATAATTATTATTCTGTATTACGTATTTCGAAATTAAGAACAATATATATGAAATATAGACCATAAGTAGTACAATGGAATGAAACAAAATAATTAACATAAAATTTTCTGTTTCTGTATATCCAAATTAATTACAAATTCGATGTCATCAAAACAACATCGTCCCCCAAAGCATCGTGCTTTGACGTAGTTCATGCCCTTACATGTAGGATGCGATGGTCCGTTACCTTCACTTCCTTCATCTAAATTGCATTACGATAAGTTAAAAAAAATAAACGCCAGAATAAATACTATATTAAAAATTTAAACAAAACTTAAAAAATATCGTTACCTGTTCCTAGGTGTCGTAAAATCAATCTCAGGTTCCCGTTTCTTTTTGTAAGCAACGTGTTTTTGATGGAGTCCTCTACTCTTAAGTGTAAACTGCTATAGTCTGGCATTCACTTTCTGGCCCTAAATTGCATTATCATAAGTGAAAAAAATAAACGTCACAATAAATATTATAATAAAGAAATTTAAACAAAAATTCAAGAATATTGTTACCTGTTGTAGAAGGAGTTGCCAATATGGAGTTATAGGTGGTAGAATCAGGAGACGAGAGTGAATAGAAAATCGTAGTTTTCGTACTAATAAGACTGGTCATGCTCCTCCTCCTCATTGTTCTCTTTGATGGGATTGATTCACTTGCGACATGGATTGTATCGGCTGAATTGGCGGCTGCAACATGGATTGTATTGGCTGAATTGGCAGCTGTTCGAATTGAGCAAGTCTCAGCGTGTTGGCCCTATCTCCTCGAGCTGACTGTAACGTGGGTCATGCAATGGATCCTGAAGACACTCATGAGCCTATTCACAAACTAGTTATGTCATGTCGCTAATCCATCAATCTACAATAAGTTGTTAAAAAATATCTAAGTCGAATATATAAATAATTTATTTAAAAATTAAACTATTTTAATACGAAAATTACTTACGAGCAATCGCAGTTGGTCGGCATGTCCAAAGTACCCCTCCGGAATGACCCGAGCACGTGTGTGACTTGGATTAGCCACAAATTTCACTATTCTCGGCAAAAACCAGTGAAGGTATTCTGCAGACACCGTCGGGCGTCCAGCCACAATCGGATCCTCCTCGATATACATCTCTTGAGCCCTGTTATTTCAATCGACAATAAAACTACTAAGTTCGTGGCTCCAATCGGTAGTTGTGGTTGCTCTCTTTCTCCGATGCAGGTCATCGAGGTCATCTACATCTTCTAGAAGGTCCCAATCGGGAACCGTCTGTATACGATCGAACTGTTGCACCACACGCTCCAGATAGCGGCCCTCCCAGATATCGAAAAAGATAAGGTATGTACTTGAGGTCCAAAGAACATCACTTACCTCGACATATGCTTCCAGATATGACGTGAAAACAAACTGCATTTCTTACAACTTGAATATATGTAAGAATCAAGTAATAATGTTAATGTATAGAATATTAACACAACTTTAAATTTTATTTACTTACCTCTTCATCATGTAACATCACCAACTGTAACCAATATGCTAGGAGCATGTGCTTTGTCACATACAACTTGCTCTTCTAGGAGGATCACTTGGAGTGTACACGATTGACATTTGAGTGTAAGTGAACAAGTTTTTATAAGAAAAATGAAGACGTAATCACCTAGCTCCTAATGGAGCAGATGGATGTGCGGGAATAGGTTGTATAGAGTGTCGAACACTAGCAATCCTCTCCCAAGCCCAAATCTAGACACGAGCAATGAATAATTAGTAGATGTTAAAAATAGAATAATAACTTAATAATGAAATACATAATTAATAAGAAGAAAATATTACCTGTAAAAGGACCGAACATCCACTAATACTTCCCCTGCCTTGGATAAGTGAGGCTCTGCATAAGTTGCGGTACAAAACCGCCAGTAGAGCGCTGCCCCAACTTAATTTATGGTCAATGTCTTCCACCAGAGCCAGAACAACATGAAAATATATGATGTTTTTTGATGAATCGAGGAATAAGAAGGTGCCTAATAGGTACGCGACATGACAGAGTGTTGTCTGTCGGTGCCAACCATCCCCAGCATCTGCCTGTGGCACCATCTTGATACAACTGCTGATGAACAAGAGAAACAATTGGTTCTCGGCGAACGTTGGGTTCTTGATGCCTAAATGCTCCTGCATGTATGCATTCCAAACTTGAGGTGGTGGACCATTGCTTCCTGTTACGACATCACCATCGACCCTAATGTCGAGAAGCAACTCCATGTCCCGTAGAGTGATGATGGCCTGGCCAAAACTAAAATGAAATGTATGCGTCTCCGGACGCCACCTCTCCTCCAAAGATTGGATTAGTGACCAATCCGGTTGAACGAATCCTAGACGTAGGATTCTGTCGAAACCCATCACTTCTAATATATGCCACGCGGCATTGTTATCATGGAGGGAAGGGACAAGATCCTTCCAGATTTTAAGTCAGCTCAGTGGCATTGTAATTGGTCTATTGCCCAATCATTGCCTTTGAACACTCCATACGACCTATATTTACATTGTAGATGTAGAAGATCATCGTTAAGTGGCCCTTGGTTTACTACGACTTTCGAGTCTCTGACCCCCACGCCTCCTGCTTTGGAAATCCATACTCATACTAAAACGCTCCGTTTGACGTCGGCCCTTTCCTTTGTGGTGAGAGAATAAGATGTAATTTGGTACAAGTTGCCAATGGGTGTTCATTGCTGCAGTGTCAAGAACTAGAGAAAATCCCCCTGCGAACTGCTTCAACCATGCCCAGCGGGTGTAGAACTCGGGGACCAAATCATCAGCGTTCTTCTTTCTTGTCATACAAATGGCCATGGCATAAAAGTATGGGAACTTCTTTGTCTGCTGCTACCCGTAGGAACACCACTTGTCATGATAGTAGACAGCAAAAGTTGCCAGGCTAGTACCCTCATCTTCCGGATAGAATGTTATTTGATACTACTGTTGTTCGTGATCGAACAACATTACCACATGTCTTGTGGCTTGGGATCTAATTTGCATGAACATGATGTAGTGGTATGGGGAATGAAGGTAATGCATCTATCAATCTCTTCACAGGCTTTCTGAAGATTGCTGCAGATTTCACAAGGGTTGCATCGACACTGGCTCGAATTGGTAAGAATCGAATACCTTTGAGAGTGTTGTTGTGACTCTCGGAGCAATTGGTCGTGGTGTTGCCCCAACGATGGCCTCCATCCTCATAAAGGGTCCATTGTTCGGCAGACACTCCTTGCAGCCAATCGTATGTTTTGCGGTCCAGCTTCCGCATATCAGCCCAAACCTTTCTATACTCAGCCTACAACAAGGCTTTCCCAATCTTGTTGCACACCGTCTTGAAGCCCTTTGTCTTGTGCTTATCCAACAAAATTGTAACGAAGGTGGTGAAGACAAAATCGGTGCCCTACAGATTTCGGAAAATAATCTAAATGCATACCGATAGCCAGGATGTCAAGAATAGTAATATACCTCCCACCGTCTAGTGCTGCTTTTCTTTGTTATGAATTCCACACCCTGGGCAACAGACTACGATGTCACAACATACTTCAGCTAGTCCTTCGTCTTGAAATATAACTCGACCTTTATGTTGTTATTGTCACGGGACCAAAATATCGTCAAAACAATCCGTCATGTTGGGTCATAGTCGCTGATGTCACCATAGACCTGTCTCCCCGTCATGGAACCATCATCGATGCCGTCACTGTCCATGTCGGGGACATATTTTTCATCTTCGCTGGTCGAAGTTGCACTATCATCTCCGTCGTCGTCATGGCCGCCTTCAAAGTCTCCTGTAATATATCCTCCGCACAACTTCCACTAGCCATAGCACGTCACCCAACATGTATTGCGAGCCACGAATCCTTATAGATGAAGAGTACTTGCATACTCCTCTCATCGCACAAGTTGATACAATTCCACCCATTGTTGTCGTAAACGAACAACTTGAGCTCCTGTTCACTCAAATGTTAACTTGACGAATTTGCAAGTGTACAGATCGTTTATAATATAGAGGAAAGCAAGAGTATCGTATCCACAAGGATCAAATAATGGAACTACAAGAAACTACTAGTGCCATTTTTACACTATTGTTTAGGAGAATTATGAATTGAAGTTGATTTTTAATAATGTAAGAAGAAAAGTGACATGATTTTAACAAAAATTAAAGAAGAGTATTAACTTGTTGATAAAAATATAGGATTTAGGATTCACAGATTACATGGGAAGAAATTATTTAATCTATTTTTGATATTCCATTTTGATCCTCATTTAAATGAGTAATTACCAACAAATCATAATTACTTTATCAAGCAATTCATGCACATAAACATGTAGAACCCGTTTCCGGTTGGAATCCGACTAAAACATGAATATAATTAAGTAATTAGTTCTTACTCTATATTAAAAATGCACTTTGTCAAATAAAAAAATTTATATATCATCTAATCAGCGAATTAATCATAAATAACTCCTATTGTCATAGAAAAGTTAATTTATGATGGAAATTCTACAAACACATGATATAGATGAATAAATAGGAGGAAGGAAATATAAAAAACACAGATTAAACAATTTAAAACCAAACAAACATGATTGAATCACAAAT
>AYJT01011048.1:0-15614 GCA_001278415.1 Ocimum tenuiflorum | reverse complement strand
ATAACCTTTAATCACGAACAATTAAAAACAAAGCATATAGAATATGTAGTATCTATTTTGGGTTAATTATAATAATATCCTCACGTGTGGTTTCGATATGTCGAAGCTGGACACGCGTTGAAGACAGAAGCAGTCCCCGCTATTCAACCAGCCCCGTAAGCGGAACGACAAGGAAGACAGGTTGGTTTTCAACCTACAAAATATGAAAAACCAAATGTTTTTTGCTAAACGCTGTGATTGCCTATGTGGATTTTGCATGCTGATTTGTCTCTCTTGCGTTAATTGAACGAAGGGTGTTATTAAGTGAGACGTGTGCCCTGTTGTGATTGATGGAGTTTGGCGATAAAGGTGTTGGAGATGCTGAGGGTGATATTGATGTGACGTACCATTCACACTCATAGTGTTTTGTGAGGTGTTTGTGTACAACGACTAGAGTGGGGAGGCCTACCCCCTAGTCGGTAATTAATTAGAAAACAGATAGCATAGTAAACGAACTGCATGCATACTTATAAAATAACTTTTGCGTTTGTGGGATCTTTTCTGAATAAAACCCCCACATTCAGCTACTCAAATAGGCAACACAAACTGATTTTATCTATGTAACTTTTCGGCGATGTGTTCACTGAAAGCTCATGTACTCACGCCCTGCATATATTTCTAAATGTGCAGGTTGAGCGATGGGGATGGCGGCAATGTTGAGCACCGAACCCTATTTTTGAGATATTGAATGCCCTGGGATGTGCATCATCATATGCATATCCCAACCATGTTTCTGCTGCATCCAAATACTTTATTTTTGATTGATATGTACCGAATTAATACGTTGGTTCAGAAATACTTTACTATCATTTGTTACTCGACAGACATTTACTTCCTTTGTATATGAATGTTTATTTGTTCACCCTTCTCCCTCTTCTTTCCTATGCATGGTTATTGGTCATGAATGTTCTCATTTCCACACGTGAGTAGCGTCCCGTTGGGGCGAGACCCGGCGGGGCGTTACATTTCATGAATGTTTTTTATTTCCTTTCTATTCATTTATTTTAATTTTTTTTCTATTCATTTTTGTAATTATTTTCCTTTCAATTTCTTTTTCTCTTTTTTTTGTAATTTTATTTTCTTTCCCTTTTTTCATTTCCCACGCTCACTCTTTTATAATTTTGTTTCTTTCTTTTATAACTAATATTATTTATTTGTTTCTTTAATCCCATTAATATTCTACGTTTTTATTAATACTTTTCTTTTAAATCTAATTTCACTTCTTTTACTTTCATCTTTTCCCTTCTTGTGTTTTTATTTATTCAACCTTTTTTAATATATATGTATATATTCATTTTAATAAATTTAAATATTGAAAATAATCATTTTGAGTTTCCAAGACGTTGTACTTGGATAGGCAACAAATTAAAGTCAATTTAAGTTTACAATTTTTTTTATTCAAAATTCATTACATCTTTATAGTTGTGTATTTAGCCTTTTAGCTACAATGCTATTTTGGACTAGTTACAGTGAGTCATCTAAGCTAAATGACGATTATTAAATCTAAAAGATTTGTTTTGATAAAACAAATTATGTTTTATTGTTAAATTAAAATGTTTTTTTACGTATGATCTTACAATCTGATCCTACCGATCTGATCCCATCCCATGAAATCTATCCTGTTTAGGATCTCGATCCTGAAAGCATTGGTTCCAACCAATATCATTCTTAAGCCATGACTCTTGTTTTTGGGCTGAAACTGGGTTGGACTCCAGTTACGCTGTTTACCGTAACTAGGGTAATTCAGGACAGAAGATCCAGTTCTTGATCTCTCAAAAACTGAGTTTCAATTCTCTTAGACGTAGTTGGGGTTTGGCTAGAATTAAATGTTCTACCATGTCTAAACACTATATTTTATTTTCCTTTATTGTGATACTAGACTTTTGTCTCTTTTTTTTAATAGAGATTTTTGTAAACCTAGTTCTCTTTTTTTAGCAACCTGCCTTACTGCCTTTGTAAGGAGAGCATGTGTCTAAGTCCTTTTAGCTTTTATTTAAGGAAGAAAATTGTTTAAGATGCTCGAGATTTTCATTTTTCAATATTTTAGACTCAGTGTTCAATTTTTCTAAAATTGATTTTTAATGCACAATTTTCAGTCTTGAGTTTCTGAGCAACTGACTTTAGAACAGTTAACTCCATTAGCTGAGAAGCTTTAGTTTTAGTGTTCCCAAGTTCCTCAGTTAGTTTTGCATCTTGTATCTTAAGGAGTAGCATTTTCATGTGTGACCGAATCTTGAAGAGAGCATATGTATGAAAACTCTTTTGAAAGATTTTCTTAGATTAATTCTTCCGAGTCAGAATGATATGAATCAGTTTCTATATTTTCATGATCTATAATGCATGAGTCAGGCTAAGTTACCTCATAAGTCTCCTCTTCAGTTACCATGAGTGTGGTTGATTTGATGCCGGTCATGAAGGGTACAAGAGCTTCTTCCTCATCATAGGCAATGTCAGGCATCTCCATTCTTGACGGTGTAGCTTCTTTGTAAGCTCTTGAAACACTTTTTAAAAGCGTCTTTTCAGTCTGATTTTTTCAGCTTCATCCAATTTCGTGCACTCATACTTTAGATGATTTGGTGAGTTACACTCGAAACAGGTCCTCTGTTGTCTTCATTGTAGTGGTAGTCTTTCTGATCTCCTTTTCAATTCTTTAGGGACAGTCTGTTCTCTGCCCCGTACTTTTTCCAATTTCTTTATCAGCTTCCTTATTTGTTCTTCGAGAACTTGAATAGAACTGGTTTCTTTGTCTATAGAACAAGGAGAGTCTGTTGTAGTTGGTTTTACCTTTCTTGGTCTGAAGTCTTTTTTGACAAATAGAGTTGCGTCTTAATGTTGTGATGAAGACATTTGAGCAACTTTTTTACTATCATGCTCATTTAAGCGAGCATGATCAAATTCATGCGCTTGTAAAAAAGCAAATACATCCTTAACTGCCACTTTCGATAAATCATGTTCCTTTAAGGCAGTTACTTTGACAAATCAATCTTCTTTTGGCATTCTTGCTAGTGTTTTCAAGTTGAGCTCATCAACTTGATAAGTCCTTTCTAGAGCAGCTATTTCACTGACTATGGAATTGAATCTGTTCTCCATCTGCTTGACTGATTCGCCAGAGATTATGGCAAATGACTCATATTTCTCAACACATATTTGTAGCTTATTCCAAGTGATTTGATCGGATTCTTTGCATAGATCAGCAAGGAAGTCCCAAATTCGATTCACATTTAGTTATGTCTTTTATATGATATTCATCTAAGGTTGAAAATATTATATCTTGAGGAAGATATTCAAGTTGAAATCTTTTCTTATCCTTGGCAGTCCATTCCTCAGTAGGCTTGATGATCATTTCAGGTTGATCTTCAATGGTATGGTTTGTGTTGACATTCATGATTTTGACAGGTCCTTCAATAATAATCATACACATGTCTTCATGTTGACTTAGAATATGAGCTTGAACTCCCCTCTTCCAGCTAGTGAAATTCTCAATTGTGAACTTGGGGTAAACCGCGACCAGCCATAATATATCTTGGAGAGAAGAAATAAATTGAGACTAGATCGACAAATTTGAGAACGATCTGGTTCTTGTAACTCAAAACAGTCAGTCTTTTGAACCAACTGCTCTGAACCACTTACTGGTCCCAGATCAGAGTATAAACTTAATTGCGGAATTTAAATGTTGGGCCTACTATTAACTAATTGTCTGAACTTTGATTAGTTAATATAAAAACTCAGTTGTCTAGTAGTCTTAAGTCAGTTTTCAGATATACAAATTAGTTGAACTGACTGGTTTTGAATGAGTTGACAAATAAGTGGAGAGAAAATGTAAAGACACAAGATTTTATAGAGGTTTAGAGGACAAATGCTCCTAAGTCTTCTTTTCCTTCGTCGACGGAAGGGAAAACACTAATAAAAATTATTTTCGGTAATTAAATACGAATTACATTGTTATTCTTCTCAATTGTTGGGCAACCGTATAGGGACTCAGGCACCTATCCTATCTGCTTTCGGTGATTGAACACGGATCGCAGATAAAGATCTTCTCAACTGTTGGATTTCACGTCAGCAACTCAGGGTAAACAATAAACGAGACTTTGATCTTCTCCTGATCTGGGCTCAACGTCTTCTGCAGATTTGAAGATCTGAGTTCTCTTCACGAACAAGATTGTTTTTCAGACTTAATCTGAGTGGTCTCAGAGTTGCAGAATTAGCACACTCCGGTGAGAATAAAGTTGTTGTTAAGACCAACTTCTTGTGATAGATTCACGGTATTGAAGGATTAGATATTGCTATATGAGTGCTTGAAGGCTTGTGGTTCACTTTTCTTTATTTGTTCGTCTTCTCTCTGATATTTATAGTCCTCTGTTCTATAGCTAGCCATAATAGGTAGCTTCATAGATCTTTTTCTGATACTCAAGTATCTGTTACCCACAATCATCTGTTTGTGTCAGATAGTTTGCAGCTTTCTGTCTAACAATTGGAAGTTCTCTTTAGCATATTTGAATCTTCGAGGAATAGATCATCTTGTGAACTGACTGACATTCTTCTAGTTTGCTCTTTCTCAGTTTTGCTTCTCCTTAAAACTGAGTTTGTTCTTTTTGTCTTCCCGCATTGTTAGTTGTAGCTGTTAAGATGGTTCAGATTTTTGAGTTGTATAGCTCATAATCAGAGCGCCAAGCTGATCCTTCGACTATTTTCTTAATTCCCCATTGATCCAATCCTTAACTTGAGCTTCTTCAGTTTCATCTTCAGTTCATCATTCTTCCTGAAACAGACTAGCTATTACAAGATTTTTAAACTGTACAAGTTACAAATCAGGACCGATCTAAATTTTTTGAGAGTTTTAATCATCAAGGATTTACATCAGCAAAATTAAATAATATTCCTAACACATGCAAATAGTATATGGGTGACATGAGATATTTATTGACCGTATTACCCTCAATGTGCACTAAACAAAACTAAATAATGTAATAAAATTTCAGCGGAAAAATCCTAAATTGCAACATTTGAAATAATTTTATGTAGTTTTATTTAATATGACGAAGAATATAGAGATTCTGTTATTAAATCTTCTAACGACTTTCCTAATTTTTGCGCATTTCTATTACAAGCCACGGTGACATTAACTCAGGAGTGTCTCTCCCTCCATCTTGAATTATTCTCTAAACTCGAAACATGGTCGTGTTTCAGCTCGAAGAGCTTCTAACAGCTCGTCCTTCCTTCAGCTCAAAAACCCTCAACTCAAGCTCTCCCCAGCTCAACTTCCTTGCTCAATCTCGCTAAATTCTATTTCCTTCAATTTGCAAGTTTCCTTTAGCTCGAAGACTCCTACCTCTCGAGCCCGAACTCTTTATTTTCTTAATCCGTCTTGGCCCTAACCAAACTATCCTTTTAAATTTTAGGCCTACGGATTATCCCCCAAGAGATATTATAACTAAAGATTTTAATTACAAGATCATGCAGTCTACGTTAGAAAATAAATCGTACAGCACGAAAGCAAATAAATCACTCACACAAACACAATAGAGCACACAATGTTTGTTCACTCAGTTCACCAATATCGGTTACGTCTAAGGGCACTACCAAGCCAAAGTATTCACTAGAGAGTATTTTCAGAGAATTACAAGAGAAAACAACTCAATTACCAACACAATCTACCCTGAAATCGTGTATGCAAGTATTTATACACATAAGGTTACAAAACAAGACCCAAAACATCAACTTTCATCAAAACCCATCCAAGTCGCGGTTAATGGGCTGAAATACGATCTGCGGCACCCAACTACGACTCAGATTGTGGTAAATCCCGGTGAAAGCTCTTCTCGGCCGCATGGTTGACCATGGCAAAATGCCGCCTCAGTTGTCGCTCATGTTTCACCTACAGTACGCACTCATTTTGGCCATCTCTTCACAATTTTCCTTCGTACCGGCACTTGAACACGTCTTCACAGCTCAACATTCCACAACTAGGCAACATTAATATATTATTTTGTTAATATTTTTTTCAACCCACCCTAGCTATGAATTTACAAGTAAACACATATAATTGGTTTTTTAGTGCAAGTGTGTTTGTCCCTCCGATATAAGATAAATGCGGATTTAAACTTAGGGCCAAGTTGATATAACTAACTTAACAAAGTCAGTTATAACTTGGAAAAGATTTAAGTCTAGTAGTTATTAATCAATTGCATTTATACTATGACACTCAGTTGTCAAGTTTTAAACCAGTTATTAGTTATGAAAAGTAAGAACTGAAAGCAGTAAATGACAAGGTATTTATAGAGGTTCGAATTTAACTCTCTTATGTCCTCTCTTCCTTTAGAACTAAAGGGACATTTACTATCTTGCTTGTTTTCGGTGTATTACTATGGATTACAAGGTTTGATCTTCTTAGCTGTTCACTGCATATAGACTCAGACGCTCGTAGATTGTCAGAGCTTTGATCGGAGATCCTTGCTGCAACGCCGTCTAAGTCGTTAAAGGTTTTAATTCTCTTCAGGAATATGGAATTATTTCTCAGACAAAGTCTAGGGAGGTGTCCTTGGAATATGCTTCAAGTGTAGACTTTGAGGCAGTTCTGCATATTCTGGTGAGCTTTAAAGTCTTCAGAAGACTTCTCGTATTTGAAGAACACGGCGAGCATTTTAGAGAGTAGATGAGAGCATTAACGGAGTTAAAATTGCAGGCTTTTCAGTAGTGAATACCAAATCGAAGGTCTGATATTTATAAGCTCTCCAAAATTATAGTCGTTGGGTGTGGTTGGCACCGTAGGTGGTCGTACGTCGTTTTCTGCAAAGAGCAACGTGCAGGTATCCGTTAGACACATCATGGATTGCTTTTCAGAAAGTCTGTAGCTTTTTAGGAACTTTATCTGATGGTCGACGAATATTCTTTATCTGTTAGACAATGATTGGGACGAAAACCTAGTCTGTCAGTCCGATGAAGACCAATTCTGAACATACTCTGAACTTAAATGACTTATTCCTTTTTGTCTGACCTAAGTTTTCTTCACTGAAAATTGGTCAAATGTAATTGAGTCAGTTCTCTCTCCTAGAACTGTAAGTTCCTATGCTTTCTCAGAACTGAGTCAGTTGTCTTCTGGAACTGTCCGCTCCGGTTCCTCATAACTGAATCAGCTATCTTAGTTCTGATTCCTCATTAATATGATCCTTCAAATCTTGAACTCTTCAGTTTTCAGTTCTTCAATCTTGAATTTTCAGAGCTAAACTATTGCAAGTTTAGACTGTTACAAGTTATTACATGATAAATTGGATCATGACTTACTTGAGGATTTTTTGACATTATTCAAAACATATAATATTCCTAGCGAAGTGTATATTTAACTTGAAGTTCTGAATGCGAGCACATTTGACCGTAAGAGATGCTTAATTAATAAAAAGGACCAAAAAAGAAAAGTTGTGGTCGACTAAAGTAGAAGCAAAGTGAACACATAAATATATTAATATGCTCAAATCATGATCCCTTTTCATGACCAAATTCTTTCATAGCAGAAAGGCCTATTTAAGTTAAAAAGCTAATTAACTTCTATCCTGTCCCACAGAAATATCTCACTCCTCTGCAAATCTCAAATAACTATCCTTTTTCCTAAACTATATTAAAATATTCTTGTAAAAATATATCTCTATTCAATGTATCTTGAAAGGATTGATTAATTGCACCTATATTCATAATATTTGTTTAAATTTACAATTGCGACATTTTTTTAATACTTTGCCATTGCGATGTATTTTTCTTTTATTTATTTGCAATTACAAAACCGGAGTTTCCTTTGGAGAGTATATATACTTAAAGAGGATTGAATCTATGCTACTTTATCACGTTAAATTATAGCAAGGATAAAATTGGATAAATAATAAATTCATATATTAAAATTATTCTAAATTCAATATCAATATAATTTCCAAGTAAAAAAAATACAATACTCGAAAAGAAAACCAAAATTATAAAAATTTACAAGAATATGTTTTCAATTGAAAACGAGAAACTAAATTAGGAAAAAAAAAACAGAGCCTAGAAAACCGAAATTAATAGTGGATATCGTCTTGTGTATGCAATTGAAGTGTTATGCTCTTCTTATTCAGTTCTCTACTCGTGATGAGATTTTCAAAAATTCCTGGGATTGGCCCACCTCATAAATTCCTGTATAGTGCTTCTCTGTGTTTATATATTAAAGTTTCTGTGCAGAGAAATTATTTTTTTTTTGGTGTATCATATACTAACTTAAAATTAAATTTATAAGCTTCGAAGCGAATTCTTCCTAAAAAAATGCAAATTCACTGTAATATGCAAAAATTGCGCTAAATTCTCGTAAACATAAAACCCAAAGGATATACACACATGTATCAACTGCTTATAAACGCTCAAATACCTTTCTTGGGCACGAAATAATGTGCACAAAACTGATATGTTAATGTAATATTGGTTATGAGAATACTTGTAATTATTCTCAACACTTCTAATTTATTAAAACATTAACTATAGGCACATTATCACGTGCTCGTTGTAGGCATTTGAGCGTTTATGCAACTAGCTTGTTAATGTTATACAGATGAATTATATATCTTAATGTAAACTAAATGAACTTTCTATAAAAGTGGAAATAGACACATTTGATTTCATGGCAGGATAGAAGTATATTATATATAATCCAAAAGTCCACCGTCTCTGACCAAAAAGAGGCATAAATTCAAAAGTGATAATGTAGCACATTAATTCAGAGCCTCTCGGCATATAACACGTGAAATAATCATTTTGGACCTTTTACTAAACGATTTCATTAATTATATATGGGTCAGCCTCGTTTGTAATCATGATAAGATGTTCTGATTAATTAAACTACGTGTCTTAATACCAATCGTGTGGCGTGCTATTAGAGTCAATTACTTAGAAATGGACAAGATCAATTTTTTTGAACTAATTCTATATTTGGTATCTCTTGACAATGAGTGAGACCATTTTCAACGTTGTCTTATGTATCCACGTTGTGTTTTGACTTTGATTATTATAAATTATCTCTCCAAAAGTTGAGAAAGTTTTTAAAAAAAAATATTACTTTTCTCCAGACTGTGTGAGAGTTACCTTTTTGGGTGGGCAGCTTATGATTATTGATTTTGTTTATGCATGTGATTTTATTTGATTTTAGTTGTTCTATATCGAGTTGTGTATCAAGCAATTTGAAGAATAAAGTAAAATGCATATTCACTTTTAATTTGGTTAATATGTAAGTAGAAGTATACTCGAACAATATGGCTGTTGTTCAAACTAAATTCATTTATTATTGTATATTTTGATATAGGCTAGTTTTCATTAAGCTTGAAAGAGAATTTTAAATTTAGATTATATTTAAAAAATTTATAATTTTCTCTGAAAATAAAATTATCTCGTTAAGAAAAATGTATTAACTTAATTTCATTTTTTTCTTCTCATTGAATAACATAGTTAATCAAAGATATATTGTATTCATGCCCAAGAATAATTATTTGAATTACATAAATATTTTAGTTTAGTACACGAAGGGAATCCATTATAGTTATTAGTATACGGTGAGTTAACACATCTTACAAACAAGTTATCTTTTCCAACGGGAAACTACTACCACTTCCGGTAGCAGGTACTACAGATCTTTGAACTTTACCGGATCTACTCATAGGCTTCTTGGGTCTGCGGGATTTAGGTTTCCGTTCTCTTAAGGAATGTGGGATGAGATGATTGGTTTCATTTCTCAGATAAAAATCTGAAGAAAGGGTCACGGAAACCTTAGCTGATGACAGCTTCAAGTTCTCCGGTGATTCTCGAGTAAGAATACTCGAAAAGTTGGAATGTTTTAGAGAGAGAGAGCTTGAATGCAAATTGTTATGAAAGTATAAACTTGTAAACTTGTATCTGTGTGTGTAACCTTCTCTCTTTTGGTGACTCCTCTATTATATGCTTCGGATTTGAACAGTAACCGTTGGAAGGCATGGGATGATCAATTAAATCCGTCGTCTAAAAATAGAGTCGTTGTTGTACTTCCAGCAGGGTTTCAAGTTCTCTATCCACCGATCCGTCAGCTTTCGGCTATTGTCTGTTGGATAATAACTTTTGTCAGAATGCCTTTTCAGGAAACATTCTGAAAGTCAGTTCTGAAAATTCTTCTTTTGTCTCAGTTGTCAAAGAGACAACTCAGCTTGATTTCGGACTAGATCTTGAGGGATTCCTCGGATGTCAGCTTTTTTTTTCAGAAGTCAGCTCAGAAGTCAACTTGTCTTTTGCTCACCTGTCAGTTTAGAGTGAACTGCAGCTGGGTTAATCAAAATTAATTTAGCAGTTGAGGTCCTTAAACTCACAGCTGAAAGAGTTAGTTGTGGTTTCTCATAGTGGTGGTTTGCACTTTGAAGTTGATCTTCATATACTTCTGGTCTTGAATTTTTCCAACTCCAACTCTCCACGAAGCTAAGATATTATAAATTCAATCTTATACAAGATTACATTCTATTATAAGTTCTACACTAATGTTGCACTAATGTATTTGACATCACTCAAAATACAAATATTCCTAACAATTTCCCCCTTTTTGATGATGTCAAAACCATATGCGGTTAGAATAAGTAAAGGGAGTTACAACTGACTTCCCCCTTAACATGTTCTTCCCTATCTAGTTGTTTTTCTTAACATTCCCAAAAAAATGTACAAGTATTAACTAAATTGTCAAAAATTTTAAGTAAATTGGGATGCAAGAAAATTGTTGTAGCTTGACAACTGATCGCAGTTAACTATGCATACCCAGTTGCAACTAAGTAAACATTTGAGATCTTTGAGACAACTAGATATTATCATTCAAAGAGTATAGTTAGTCAGTTTTATATATTTATCTCAGATTAACTTACATTGTATATTGTATGATAAGAAGGTGAAATACAAGGCACAATGATAAATTTAAAACTGACTAAACTAAGACTCTTCAGCTCACGTCCCCTTCCTTTTGCTTCTTTGCTGCCTTCTCTGATTCCTTGGCAGCTCTCTTTCTTTTCTTTTTCTCTTCAGCAGCCTTCAGCTTCTCGAACTCTGCTAGTTCTTTCTGCAGCAGCAGCTCTTCCCTGTTTTTAACAACATCAGAAATGGCGTTGATGCTTTGGCTGATCACTTGGAGGCTTGACGAGATGGTTTGTTGTACACAAGCCATGGTTTGTAGGATGAGCATGGAGTTTAGGGCTGTTTTTGCAGGGACAGCAGAGGAAGTGGAGAGGTGTCCTCGAGATCCTTCTTCATGAGATAATGCAAGATCTAGACTTGGAGCTACCTGTTGGACAGTTGGGGGAGCAAGTCTGGGGAACAGGACCATTTGCATCTAAGAAGGGTCATGTTCTGTAGGTTGAAGTGCAGGGACTTGCTGGAGAGGTTGAGCTATAGTTGGCTTATGCTCACTTCGTTGATCTTCACAGTTCCAATTGCGATGATCTTTCCTCTGGAGTTGTCCCCGAATATAATTGATGGCCCATTGACTAGTTTGAGATCTGACATTACTTCCTCGATACCAGTCATGTGCCCTGCACAGCCGTTGTCAAAAATCCATAAATCTGTTTCGCTTCGCAGCTTACTGCTTTCTTGTGTGACCTCATCCTCAGCTATGGTCAAGGCAGTTTCAGCTTCTTCTTCCCTTATATCTACCATGAATGCTACGAGCTGCTCATCATCGTCTGAGCTGGCAGCTGACTCAGACTCCAGGACTTTATCATCATATGGAATGTCAGGCATCTCAGTCCTGGTGAGCATGGCTTCTGCATAAGCTTTGGAAACTCTTTTTTGGAAGCTCTACTTCAGCTTCGCTCGCTCTTCTCTCCAATATAAGGACAATCAAATTTAAGATGCTTGTGAGAGTTGCATTCACAGCAAGTGTGTTGCTTCTTTCTTGATAACAGAGGTTTCTTGGACATCTTTTCTTCCTGAGCATCTGTCTCGGCTATGCTCTTAGCCTTCTCCAGCTTCTTGGTGAGGATCTTCATTTGTTCCTCTAGTTCCTGAATTGAGCTGGTTGGAGATTTCTCAGCTGACTCTGAGGGTTTGTCAGCTGGGGCTGGTGATGCATATGATTGACGCGGCGACTTGCGCGGTGAGAAGAACTTCTTTGCGACAAACAGGGCTGCATCCTCCAGCTTTGACGATTGTTAGGTACTTCTCTTGACTTCATGCTCCTTCATCTGAGCAAGGTCAAACTCGTGTGCTCGTAAGGAGGCAAACACATCTTTGATGGGCATTTTAGACAAATCTCTTTCCTTGAGAGCTATCACCTATATAAACCAGTCCTCTCTCGGCATCATTCCCAATAATTTCTCATTCAACTCAACTACGGAGTAGATTCCGCCCAGAGCTGAGAGCTGGTTGATAATCGAGTTGAATCTGGCCTCCATCTGCACAACAGATTTACAAGTTAGCATAGCGTATGAATTATATTTTCTACGTAAACTTGGAGTTTGTTCCTTGTGATTTGCTCAGATTCTTTGCATAGCTTTTCAAGAAAATCCCAAATTTCCTTAGCAGAATCACAGTGTGCAATGTCTTTCATACGATCCTCATCCAACGTTGAAAATAAGATGTCTTGAGCCAAGTACTCTAGTTGATGACGATGCTTATCCTCCGTCGTCCATTCAACATGTGGCTTCTCGACATATTCAGGCTGATCACTGGTTTGGCGATTTGTGTTGACCTTTTCAATCCAGATCGGCCCTTCTTCGATGACCAACCACATATCTTTGTGCTGGCTAAGCAGATGAGCTTTCACTCGCCTCTTTCAGCTCGTATAATTCTCGACTGAGAACTTTAGCAGTCGGGTGGGAGCCATCTTTATAAACGATCAATATATTTCCTGCTCGCAACAAGAAAATCTAAGAAAATGGATATGGTCCTTAGTGACACAAAACAGTTAGTCTTTTGGACAAACTGCTCTTATATCACTTGTTGGTCCCAAATAAGAGTTTACTAAAAGTTGTGGAAGCGTTAGAGATAATAACGGAATTAAGTAGGCTCTTTTTATGCCTCGGCTGACTTATAACGCAATTAACTGGCTCATTAAAGTATTTCTTGTCGAGTAGGGTTTAGAGTTGTTTTAACAGTTATACTCCAGCTACTGAAGGTAACTGGGTTTCAAACACTTCAGAAAGATAAATACAGAAAGCTATAAAGAGACAGGATATTTATAAAGGTTCGCATCTTAAAATCCTACATCCTCTCTTCTTTCTCCACAAAAAGAATTCACTATAGTTGTTAGTACACGATGAGTTAACACGGTTTACAAACAAGCTGCCTTTTTCAACGGGAAGCTATTACCACTTCCAGTCATAGGTAGTGCTGATACCGGTTCCACTCTTAGGCTTCTTGGGTCTGTGGGGTGAAGGTTTCTGTTCTCTTCAGGAACGTGGGATGAGATGATTGGTTTCCTTTCTCAGATGAAAATCTGAAGAAAGGGTCTCGAAAACCTTAGCTAAGATAGATTTAGGTTCTCCGGTGAGTCTCGAGTAAGAATACTCGAAAAGCTGGAATGCTTTAGAGAGAGAGAAAGAGAGAGCTTGAATGCAGATTATTATGAACGTATAAACTTGTAAACTCGTATCTGTGTATGTAACCTTCTCTCTTTTGGTGACTCATCTATTTATATGCTTCGGATTCGAACAGTAGCTGTTGGAAGGCATGGGATGATCAGCTAAATCCATCGACTGAAAATAGAGCCATTGTTGTTCTTCCAGTAGGCTTTTCAAGTTCTTTATCCATCGGTCCGTTGGCTTCCGCTATTGTCTGCTGGATAATAACTTTTGTCAGAATGTCTTTTTAAGAAACATTCCGAACGTCAGTTCTCAACATTCTTCTTTTGTCTCAGTTGCCAAAGAGACAACTAGGCTTGATTTCTAACTTGATCTTGAGGGATTACTCGGATGTCAGCTCTCTTTTCGGAAGTCATCTTAGGAGTCAACTTGTCTTTTGCTCAGCTGTCAGTTTAGAGTGAACTGCAGTTGAGTTAATCACAACTATTTTAGCAGTTGAGGTCTTTAAATTCACAGCTAAAAGAGTCAGTTGTGGTTTCTCAAAGTTGTGGTCTGCACTTAGAACTTGATCTTTATATACTTATGGTCTTGAATTCTTTCAGCTCCAGCTCTCCAAGAACCTAAGCTATTCAAAATTCAATCCTATACAAGATTACATTCTAAGATGAGTTCTACGGTAATGCTGCACTAATGGTGTTTGACATCACTCAAAATCAAATATTCCTAACAACGATATTAGTGGTGGTGTGATTGTTTAGTAAAGAAGATAAATTAAAAAATAATATTAGTTGTGATTTGATTTTTTTTTTTAGGGAGATAAATAATGTGCACTCTACTACTTTTTGCATGCATGAAAATAAAAGACGAGAATTTTTCCTCCAAATGAATAGTAATTGACTACTTAACTTTATTATGTAGATAGATCGGTCCAACATGGACCCTATATAAAGTCCACTCTATATATGAAGGATAGGTACTACCAAACTAAGTAGCATGCATAAACCTATCTAAAAATAACATGCAAATATGTGAACTGATTGGTCTAGAAAAAAACTTATTGGGTGAGAAAATTCTATACTACATAGGTATTTTTGCACCCACACACGTGGGGGTTATATATGTGGGTATGTAAAATTACCACAATCTACAACACCATCATAAAATTTCTACCTATGTGATCATTGCATCCTCTAGTTAGAGGTAATTTCTGGGGATGGCTAATGAAGAAAATATGTTTCTCAAATTTTATGACAGAAACATGTATTTTTGGCAATTTAAACTCTTCTAATACTATCCAACTCACAAACTAGAACTAACTTAACCACAATACAGCAAAGATAATCCCAATCGCGGGCAACAGGATGGTGGCGGCGACGCGGGGTGTGACGGGTGGGTGCGAGACTTCTCCAAAATAATCTGAATAATGGTAAGGCTTGCTTGGGAATCTGATTTGGGGAAAAAAAATCCGTTCCCCATTTTAATATTAGCGACGGCTTTGCGACTCTAAAACTACGTCGCTATCTTTTTTATTTAAATGTTAAATCCCAGCGATGGACCGTTGGCGTCGCTAAATCTAGCGATGAAAAAAGGCGTTGCTATTCCATCTCTGATTAATCCGCCAAAACATGGCGCGAAAAAGTTGACTCAGCAATGGAACATGGCGTCACTAATTCTGTCGTTGGTCTAGAAATCTGACCCCATAGTTGTTCCATCGCTATTTGGCGACCCGTTTTTGCTTGTAATCTCTATTCAATCGCTAATCATGAGTTTTTTCAGATATGAATACATATGTGTACATGCTTTTTGATGAGATCAATCTAGACTTCAATAACCACTCCTCTTGTTATGAAATTCTAACTTGTTAAGTCACATATTTTACACGTATTTACAATCATGCACACTTATACGTATAAGAAATTAATGAAAAATGAATTAAGTAATGTGTGACAAAGTCAACAATATCTGATTTTTGTTTGGCAATTTTGATGGTTGAGATAATATATTTTTTGGTTTTCTACATATTTATTTAGTATAAACCATCTA
>AYJT01011046.1:0-11157 GCA_001278415.1 Ocimum tenuiflorum | reverse complement strand
CTGTTTACCGCCAAAGGAGTTAGACGAGTTACAGGCAAAATGGTTGTGTTTTTGTTGCAAGAAACCCTTTCCACCGGGACATGATTGTCCCCTCAAGCAGCTGCAGTTGTTGATTGCTGAGGATGAAGAGGAGGTTGATCTTCGGCAACACGAGTACGTCGAAGTAATAGGGCAGGAGGACGTGAGGGAGGAACAAGGGGGATCGGATGGGGAAAATGACGACATGCCAATCTACTCAATGACTGGGGTTTTTAGCCCCCTGCATTATGAGGAAGGAACAAGGGGGATCGAACGTTAGTTTTATTATTTATTTTCGTACGAGATTTGTTTATATCCCTATTAGATTTGTTGATATCCTTAGTAGATTCGGTCAGGTCTTTGTAATGGGGTACTTAAGTCCCCTGACTTTGTTATTTTCTTTTATGCAATAAACTTGGTATTGTGGGGCATTCTCGCTGCGCACATCAACGTCGTGATTGTTCTGCTTCTATCAGTAGCCCACTTCCAAGGTAGATTGCTAGCAGCGACATTAACATAGTGAAAATATAAGAAGACCTCAAATTTTCCGTCACCACAAAAATAATTCCATCATCAGCACCAAATAAACATCGGAAAATCTGACGCAAACTGACATATTAGTAGCTTGTGGAAATATTCATGCTTCAAACAGATTTCAGCTGTACTACCAACTGAAGAACCCACAAATACACAAACTAAAAAACGTAATAACTAGAGAGTGAGTTCAGCTTCCAGTCATTTACCTTTTCTATGTCCCGATTTTTCACAACCCAAGAAGTATCGATCTCCCTAATTACAAAGTCATGAAATTCAAGTGCCCATTTTATAATTTTGTTCAATATAACAATAGCATCAAAATCATCATTCTCACGCAATTGCAGTAAGATTACCTCAATGGATTTTGCATGAGAATTTATGAAAAACTGCGACTTCCCAGCTGTGGTGTGTGAAATCTGCCTCATGGACCAGCCAGGCACATTGAGAGGGGAAATATGAGCGTTCTCAGCACTAGGGGTGTTGCCGAGATCACTTGCTAGCTTCCGTACTTCAATTCTCTCAATAATGAAAGAGTAGTTTCTCGAGATGTAGCGATGGCGGCTCGTTTTATCCTCCTATACAATGGATATCTTAATTGCATTCCGTGTCCAATCTTCAATTTTCATAATGCCACCCCCGGGATCAAAACATACAATCACTTCTCTTGGAGAGTTCAAACCCGTCTCTGATTAATCCTTCATTTCGCTAGTTTGATCAACAAAATACTTAGCCTCTTCAGCTTTGGTTTTCTCGAATATAGGTGAAGCAACAATTATCTGATTTGGACACTCTTCACACACTTCATCTAGAGTTATTTTCACCCCATACAACTTATCAATCACTGGCGCATCCTCCATATTATCAGTTTCAGATTTTACTAACTCATTCGCCCTGAATTCCTCAATTTCTGACTCAGGCATTTCATCGAACACCTGCTCTTCCTCCTTTTCAGTGATCTCTTGCCCGAGTTTTTGCCCGGATTGAGTAGCCACAAAATCAAGAGGAGTTGCCATGTTCTGTTGCATCCTTGTAATATCCGATTTTATATCGGCAACGATACTGAGCATGAGATTGAACGTAGCTACCATATTGATAGTGCCATCTCTCTTGAGAACTGGGCCATTGCCGCCGATCATTGTTCGAGGATCAACTGCTCTGGTATCAATTGTCGTATTCTCACTTACAACGTAGTTTTGTGACTCAATTTGTGAAGAGTTCGTGAGGAACTCGTGTAATTTTAATATAGTGTATAAGAAATATTAAAAATGGGGGAAGATTTAAAATAAATGAGAGAAGAAATTTGAGAGAGAAATAGAAATTTGGTATTTGATTTCTTTCTTAACCATCTAATACAAACTTAAGTTATACATATAAAACAAAATAAAATGGATCTAAACAATTGGGCCATCAGAAAATATAACATAAAGATACTAATAAATTTGCAAATGCAGGCCTAATAAATTATCCGCCACAAAGGTAAAAGTGATGCATTTCTTCATCAACTTCGGCATATATCTTTCGATAACCATCACTCTTCTTCCACAATAACTTCATCTTTATCAATCACACGATAGGTTGCTTTCCATTCTCCAAATAATGAATAATGTGGTCTATCAACAAGTCGGACCGAAAAAAGAAAGGTGGGTGTAAGTAAAATCGGCGACTGGAGGCGGCGAAATTGCATGACCTTGATGAGTTGCAGGATGCAGCAGCGCCGCCGTGTGAGATTGAGGCCAAATGGGCTAGGGTTTTGAATTTGACTCACAAAAAGACCTTTTATACCATGTAATGAAATATAATAAATTAATAGCTAAAGGGTAAAACTGCAAAACTAGCCGGGCTAATTTAGGCTCGATTAGCTCGCGAGCCTATCAAGCCAAGCATTTGAAAGCTCGAGCTTTCGACTCGTTTATCTTCAAGTCAAATTCGAATTTTTTTCGAGTCGATCCCGAGTAACTCGTAAGCCAGCCTGACTCATGAACACCCCTGGTTAAGCATCATAACCAGTTAAATGGTGGAAGCTCGACTGTTTCAGTCATTGATTCTTCTTTAGCATGAGAATTCAGGAAATAATTGCGAGAAGTGAAAAATGGCATACTATATGTTTGTTTATTGCTTGAGAGAAACGAGATAAGAGACCGCACTTCTGTTTGTTAATCTCACCTCCCTCAAGATGCCAATCTAATATTTTAATCATAATAAATTAAATTAAATAACAATGTAGGTCACTATATACTTCATACTACACAGATAAAAAAATGCATGGATCTCAAAATGGCAAATAACTTGGGCTACACGTATCATTTCAAGCATAACTGCAATTCAAAAACTGTGGTAATTGCTGTGCATGAGAGATCTCTCTGTTGGTAAGCCAAAAAAATATATTATTAGTAAGCCTTGTAAGCATACATATATCCACGAAGTTTCCTGACTTCTTCAGATGACTCTTTTAGTAAATGGTCCACATAAAGGCAGATTCCAGCTCCTCTGAAATTTTTAGACACACGCTCAGTTAACGAAAACAAAAGTACCAAGTAAGTAGACTTTCAAAAGAGTTGGGACTAAAGTATTTGAATTAGGATCTACCCCAACGGCGTCAGAGGGAGCCACATCACCTCCCATCTAAACTTCGCCAAACTGCACGAGAGAGAGAGACGTATAATGGATATGAGAAACTGAAACAATAGACGGTAAAAAATGCTTCAACATGATTTTTAGTTTTCGGATTAGGCTCATTAATCTTGAAGTCTTGGTCCAATGCCAATTCATGAAAGAAATAAAGCATTGGGACTAGAAGTTAATTACGCATATCCAATTAAGACTGAAGCCACACATAATCATGTACACTTGAAGCGATACAACTGCAGCCTTACAGTAGATGAATTCAGGAATTCCTCATCGGAAACGAGTCAAAAGTTTAGCAAAAGGGATCTGCGACATAAATAAACATCTCACCTCATCATGTGCTGCAACCAGAAGATTGCCAATAGTGTACCGGGGAGAAACGAGAACCAAAGCCAAAGGTGATGACGTTTTGAGTTGTGCATAAGGCCAGTGATGATCATTAAACATGTGAGAACAGCTACCAGCTCTGGAGCATACATAATACAATATCTCAAATTCTTATTACACAAAAGATAAGATAAAACATAGGCAAAATTTCATTAGCTAACTTTATCTGCGATGGTTGTGACTTGATAGGTACGGTGAATTAAAAAAGAAGCTCCAACTTGACACATATAATGGTTTGGAAGGAACCTCATACATATGAAAGATAAGCAAGCGGTTTTGGTCATTTGATGTCCATATTGGCCAATCACCAGAAAGCGTGACAAAAAAAATAAAAGCTAAACGCGTATTTAATTCCCAAGTATCCATCAAACCGTGAAAAGAGCCCAAGAGTGAAAAATAATCAGATGAATTAATATTCTTATTCTGCATATAGAAACTAGAAAGGATATATGCAGAAAGGAAATAGATAGAGAAGATGATAAAACTAACCTGCAGCAACAATGCTCCCAGAGTCGATCACATACATGAAGTAAGCATGATACCGCTGAACACGAGAGAAAATACAAACGTGAAAAAAAATCAGCATGGAGCATTAACCCAATAACCCCTAGTTCACTTCCGATTAGTTTATTTCAATATCTTCAAAGTTTTTTTATATGATTCATCCAGAAATGTGACAGTCATCACTGATCTTAATCTCAAATACTGCTATATATGGGGACCAAATTGCTTGACCCATTGGCTCATCTATCGCTTTGATGCAACTACTAAAGAAAATATCAGCAGCAAAAGTACTTGCAGATCCTATTTTCCCTATCATACAAAAGGTAACACCAGTACAAGAGTCCATATCTCAAAAACCACCAACTTCCCATATTTAATGCTATATTTAGGAGCCAATAGTTATTATAACCTAACTTCTCAGATGCTCCATGTTCTGAACAAACCCAACTGCGAAAATGCAAATTAGCATTATATCCCCTAAATGCTTCAAATCATGTTTATTGATTGTCAAAATCTTGCAAATATTATATAATATTTCCCCAATTATTGTTTAAAGCATGTCATGCAGCACAAAATTGTCCCTTAAATGGAAAGCACAGAAATCTCAACTCCAATTGTGAAGGATGCAACTTAGATTTTTTCCCTCTCTGCAGCATATCCATCATTGTATATACAGATCAAGGAAACTATCATACTAATGACTACTGTCTCATGACCAAGTAAATGCAACTAACTAGTAAGACGTAGAAAAAATGAAAAGTAAATAACGCGTATGAGATCAAACTGAATAGGGAAATACCAAGTCCCAGGGAGAATAAGCCTGCTGATAGATTGAGTAAATCAGGAAAATCATGTAACATGAAACCAATCCAGCAAACACGCTCTACAAAAAAATTAGAAGAATCAGAATACAAAATTGAAGGGAGGAGCCACAAAAAAAGTTCCTCAAATAAGAAATTTACAAAAAGAAAAAGAGCGCGCCTGCAAAAGAGTAACGATATGTGCTTAAGATTTTAGATACAGACCCTCCATAGAAGAGATTGCTGGGCGTGCATCTTCTCAAGGGACCGGACCAATTCCTCTTGCTCTGCATACACACACATATAGATACCACTGTCAATCAATCTAAGCAACTAGAATAATTGTTTGTATTTCTAGTATAAACTCAATCCAATCCCCAATGGGAAAATAAACAGATTTGCAACCAGAAAATCACCGTGTGTGTCAATCGGACGCGAGTCGTCGCGAGTAGGAAGAGAGTAGTCGTCGCCATCTACATCCCCCGCATGTTTTCTCCATTTCATCGCCAGATTCTGCATCTTTTCTCTGAAATATTTCATTTTCGTGATAGTCAAATATATATCTTTTCATAATTTCAAAAAAAGAATATAATTTCGTAATTTTAGGTTTGAAAAATGGGACACTCCCACCAAAAGAAGTTATACTTTTCTGAGTTTTGATATTTACTCTATGATGTACTACATTGTAGTGTTTGGGTCCAAAATATTGAATGGATCCATTGTGGTTCCTATGTATAAAGATTGATAAGATCAATCATTCTTAGTCTTAATTTGGTATGATTGATCTAGAAGATGAGTGGCGAAGTTTAGTAACATTTATCATAAAGTTGACCAACATTTAACGCAGTTTGCAATTAAAATCAAATATTAGACCAAAATTATTGTTAATGGATTTATAGATACATTTTATAGTTTTGGTACTCAAGATATTTTACAATTTCAGTACTTTTACTTTATTCGTGTGTGACATGCAGGGCGACGCTACTTCGGAGCTCATGGGTCGGCCGATCCTACAATTCGTTAAATTTTTGTAGAAGTGTTGAGGATAAATAGGAGACTGACTTTATGAATAAATTAGAGGCCTATCAAGCGAAAATAAATCGATAGCGAATGAATATGTTATATATTACATGATTCACATTGTAAGGATGTCTACTCGTACAAGATTTTCCTTGAAAATTTAACATAGACGACGGATTTTCCAAACTTATTATTGTATCTTGATCTTATCCCAACTAAAGAAAAAATAGAAAAAGAATCCACTTCGTTAACTGCTTGCCGTGTGGTCACCTCGACGCGAATTTTCTTTTTCTGTGCTGCAAAGTATGTTCCACTTTCCTTCGAAACTACGCGCTTAAGCAATCCTTGACCGACAGGCCCCCCATCTTCAATTCCTAGCGTAGATTCTCAACTACTCTCAGTTCTTCTGTTTCCTAGGTATGATTATGACTATTTTTATTGGTTAATTAGCTTTTTTGTGCAGAAAGTCACAGCACCTCAGATATTTCTCCTATTTGAGAATTGGGTGGAAGAGTTTGTGATAGCTTTTATATGATCCTGCTCAGGTTTTCTGATTGTTAGATTTTCTTCATTTTTGGAGCAAGGTGGTTTTTAGAATCAGGAAAAGTTTGATTGAGACCTTTTTGAAGTTTGATCTGATCGAACAAAGATGTTTGCTCGGATTGTTGGAAAACCTAAGCAACAAACGAATAATGCTCTCGCCAGTATTGAGAAATTAAACGAGGTATGTTGCATGTTGTTCTATTGATTTTTTACCCTGTATTGCAAGGAAAGGCTATCGATTTCCTTAATTTTTAATTTGGATGTGTTTTTATTTATATATGTATGACCTCAAGATTAAGAAGGTGATCTCGATATTGGCACGGTTAGATGAGGAGTTTTGGTTTTTATAATTTTTGCAACGATTGAATTCGTCGGTTTTCTGGAGCGGATTGGTTTATATCCTCTCGGTGTTTAATTCCACGTTGGTTTGACATTATCTTGGATAATGGTGATTATCGTAATCTGTTGAGTTGTCTGAACTCTATTAGAGGCTAAAGGAGTTTGTTTGTCTAAGATTTTAGTTCATGTCGATCTCCTTTCTTTTCGGGAAAGGTAAATCATGGCCTCCATGAATGAGTACTTCCTTCTATACTCTGATTTTCTAGCTCATGTGCTTGATGGACTAACTATGCATATCATGATAAAATGGTCTCTTCTAGTCTAACATAAATTAGAGATATGCACTTAAAATTTAACTTTCCAGACTCAAACGTGCTGTGCTGAAGGCCAGATTATATTCTTTTCTGTGCGTCCTTAGAAAGGGGGCTAGAGATAAGCTAGTTAAATTTAGTTGACACTAGTCATTGTTTAAACCAAAATGGTTATTTATATCTACTCAATTAATGTTAGATATTTGGTTCCTTTTTCTTTTCTAGACACTGGAGATGCTCGAGAAGAAGGAAAATTTGCTTCAAAAGAAGGCATCTGCAGAAGTGGAGAAGGCCAAAGCATATACAAAAGCAAAGAACAAAAGAGGTATGGTCATGATTGGCTTTTCTGGATTTCTCTGATGACTTGGTTCCTGAAAATCTAGTTTTCTTTCTTCTTTTGTTTTTCATTATTGGAACGTATACTACTTTTTGCTAGTTTATTATTATTAGGCTGCATTTAGTGAACTGAAGCTGCATATAGGAAAAAATGTGTTCCTGTGATCACATGTCAGTAAATGCACAGCCACCTCCAGATTTCAACTTATATATGTCCTTCTGTAAGTGATCTAATAATTTAAAGGGACCTTTTTTAATACAAAAGATTGCATAATCTAATTTGCACATACATAGACATTTTGTCTAGTTTGTTTTGCTGGTGAATCATTCAAATCTGTCCATTACGTTTTAGTTTCTGTTCATTGACTAAGCCTTCAAAAAAGTATTCAACTTTGGGGACTTTTACACGAGTGAAGTTCTTCATAAACTTGTGGAGGTTGCTATTTACGGATTTCCTCGTTTCTGTAGTTCTTGGGTTAGGTTCATTATTTTCTCATCCTTTATTTTTCTAGTTTCGATTAAATGAAATAAATTACTCTGCCTGTTTCCTGCTTATTTTATCAATTGCATATGGATTCCATGTTTGTCCTTGCATTAATAGACAATTAGGTACCAGAAGTTTATTGATTGTTTTTCTAACTAATTAGAATGGTGTGGAATTTTTGTTCATGAACTGTAACTGCCTGTGCTCATGGGCTTTGCTAGCAACCATTTGGCATCTGTCCTCACATCGCTAAAATGGATAACCCAAGTTGTTGGAAGAATTCATCAAACCCACTTAAACTCATGTTATATTTTGATTCCCAATCAGTGTGTGACATTACGATAACATGCTTTTAATTAGCTTCTCTGTTGTTGATTTTGGTTTATAGTTGGGCATAATATAGTTGTGTGATATTTGGCACTGATTTGTGAATAAAATAAATATAATCATGCAGCGGCTATACAGTGTTTGAAGAGGAAAAAACTCTATGAAGAACAAATGGGGCAGCTAGCAAATTTCCAGCTTCGCATCCACGATCAGGTCCAGTAAATATTATTTATTTATGGATGATATGCCTGCTCAAGTACTCATGTTATTCTCATCCTTACAGATGATATTACTAGAAGGTGCAAAAGCTACTACTGAAACTGTGGATGCATTACGAAGTGGAGCAACTGCTATGAAAGCAATGCAGAAAGCCACGTAAGCATAATAGAAATTATGTACCCTAAAATACTTTGTGAAGCAGCTAATATGGTGGGAAAACATGCTATCAGAAATGGTTTGCTGTTTGAACTAATGATCGATTCCCTTGTATTCTTAACCTATTCAATTTAAACTTGCTCCTTCCAAAATAGGAATATTGATGATGTGGACAAAACAATGGATGAGATTAACGAACAAACAGAGAACATGAAGCAGATACAGGAGGCATTGTCTACACCTATCGGTGCTGCTGCTGACTTTGATGAGGTTTGTGGCTCATCTCTTATTCTGAAATGTGTTCACATTTATGCTCAACTTTTCTAAAATGATTCGTCGGTCTTGTTTTGGAAACTGCAGGATGAGTTAGAAGCTGAGCTTGAAGAATTGGAAGGTGCAGAGTTGGAGGAGCAGCTTCTTCAGCCTGCAAGCACCGCACACGCTGCTCCCGTGCAAGCTCTGCCTGAAAGGGTTCATGCTCGGCCTGCACGTCAGAAACGGACAGAGGAAGAAGACGAGCTTGCTGCTTTACAAGCAGAAATGGCACTTTAGTGCTTATCTGTCCAATATTTAACAGGTAACTGAGAGTCTAAATATCTTCAAACATACTGAGTGACGAGATACAACCATTAGGATATTGAAACTTCCAATTTATACATTGCATGTTACATGTGCCATGATTTCAAGATTATGTGGGGAATGCCATTGATAAATGATACCTGGAGTTAAATGCTCAATTTTGTGCAGTTAGCACAAGAGGGAGATCATTAGCGCTGAGGATACAACTCGAAGAATCTCAGCACAGGCTTTCGTCACTTCTGTGTCATGCTTTTGTATGTATGATTATGTTACATGGAATGTGTTAGAAGCAGTTTCTTTTGGTCAATTTAAGGTAATACCCATATGTCTATGTCTCCTGTTATTAATATATACGACTGTCGTTACATATACTCCGATGACCATAGTGAATAAAATGATATTGTTTATTTTCTTTCTGGCTTTACATTTATTTGTTGAGTTTTAATTTATGTTTCAATTTTTGCATGTGGATTATGATATCATATATTCGTGTCAGAGTCCCTAAAATCGAGTATATTATCAATATGAAATCTGAAAGATTCGAAATATGAGATTATCTATCTAGCTCCTTAAAACATGAAACATGACTCCAGAAAGTTTTTCTTTTTGATGATCTCTTTCTTAAATTCACGAGATAATTTATGAATAAAATATTGTTGATATCTAATATAAAATAAACCAATTTCGATCTTTCTCGTCTTAGATGGGAACAATAGGGGAATGAATTGACTGCTATTAGCTGAGGGGAATTTATGATTGAACATTGTAACAACATCCATTTCTTGATATAACTTCCGAAGTTATTTTTTCTAATATAACTTATGAAGAAATAATAAATTAATATGCAACACCATCATTTGATTTCACGTATGAAGAAATAATAAATTATAATCGACAAAGTAAACACAAATGATGTCGTCGCATCATTCAGTGGACATAGATGTTCGTATATGAATTCATAGATCTATTGAAGGAAACATGACTTGTGTTGTTCGCTAATCCTCGTCAACGTTTTGCCATATTATAGGGCAGTTGCTTCAATTTCTTGACAGAGAAATCAAAACAACGAGTCCAAATTCTTTTTATATTTTTATTCGAGAAAAATTATGAGACCATCCATGTTCGTACAATTTAAAATTAGTTGCTTCTGTCACGGCAATCCTTAGTTGTCCCCCTAATTTGTGGCCCAACGGTCGCACTCAAAAATTATGAGCTCGGATTCTTCCGAAAAATTAATAGGCAACATACAAGAATATTTGGCCTACCAATCATCCACCACGTGAAACAAATTCGAATTTAACTACCACAATATTATAATCCCATTATGCACACACAGCTCAATTACACCTGGAGAAGAACGTGCGTCGATTCTTCACCCTACACGTGTCCACAATCGACGTCTCAGAACATGTCTCTTTGCCCTATACAATCTGGAAAACAAAATCTTGACAGATAGAGAAGGTTCCTCAATTTTGATATATAAATAAGTTTCCCATTCATTTCTTCCTCCCTCACAAACCATAAACACAGTTATAGCAACCCATTCGGTTCTGCAGAAGATTAATATTTTTTGTAATTTATAGAAATAGAAATTTAAGAAAATGGAGGTTTTGAGATGGTTGGTTGTTATTATTTTCTTTGCTCTTGTGTTGTCAATCAATGGGCAAGTCTCAGAGCCAGCACCTGCTCCTTCTAGCGATGGTAACTCCCATTTTTATTTTCTTCATCGTCATTTTCAATGTCCATTTAAATTTACGTTCTAGTATATTGATATTGCTCCCACTTTTCAAGTTAGTGCACTAAAATTTATTTTTTTTTTTAAAAAAAAAGTGTGTATACATGTATACATATTATATTCTGTACATGCTTGATTGTTTTGCGTATGCATAAATATTATATATCATATTAATATGGTTTATGTGATATATGCAGGGGTGGCTATTGATCAAGGAATAGCTTATGTGTTGATGCT
>AYJT01011004.1:0-10948 GCA_001278415.1 Ocimum tenuiflorum | reverse complement strand
GAGATGAAAGGGGAAAAAAGGACACCTTATAAAACAGTGTTAGTGATGAGAGCAAAACCCTAGCTGCTTATCGGGCTCTAAGTTGTTGGGCTTATATTTGGTTTAATGTTTAATTGTTATTGTAATTTGGATGGGTTTCATATGGAAAAGATTAGCGTATTAAGGCCCATTCATAAGTTGCTAATCATGATATTAAGAGAAAAATTGGGTTAATTACAATAATTAATAAACATTCGCCCACTTTTACATATTTCATATAAACTTTCAAACGTCCCATATTTTAATATAACATTGTTACATAATAATTATTTATTTTGCAATTTTTACATAAATTTTTAAATGTTACAATTTCACATAAAATTTTAATACTTTTGCAAATTTTGCATAAAGTTTTAAAAGTTTTAGCTTTTATAATCAATAAAGAATTTCGATAAATACGTGAAATTTGACTACTTTAAAACCACTTATTTTTTAAGTAATTTGCGTCAATTGTAATATTCTAAACTATATTGGTATTCAAGATCAAATATTAGTATCTCCAAATTGGGTGTAAGTCCCTAAAACTTGTTATAAATATGTGAATTTGGGATGAATTTCACTATAAATATGCCTTTTAATTAATTTCACTAGATAATGGGAAACAATATATTCATTAGATACAATAAAAAGCAATTCATGCTCAACGCAATTAACCATGTACGTGTGATTAACGAACTAAATATGTTTGATGATCATGTTAAAATTGTAAAATTTCAAAAAACAAATTTGATAAAATTTGCAATATTTGAAAGTATGTGAAAAATTGCAAAAGTAAATAATTATTATGTTGAATTTGTAAAAAATAATAAAGGTTAGGTTATGCTAAAACTTACAAAATACTAAAGTTTGTGTGAAATTGCAAAAAGGTAAAGGGTATGTTAAAATATGTAACATTTGAAAGTTTGTGTGAAATTGCAAATGTGGACAAAGGTTCTACTAATTCTTGCAATTTATCTAGAAAAATTTGTATTAGATGTTCTAACGAATGAATAGATTAAAGATCTAATAAATCTATCTATATATCAAAACAACATTCTCAAGTTTCTCTCCAAAAAAGACTTTCCTTAAATAAAGTCAATCAAGTATAAACTAATAAATTAACAAGTTTTCTATAAAATATTATATATAATTGTTATTATATTCTCTTAAATGAAATTTATTATAATCAATAATTTATTTATTTAGTAATTAATTAATTAGTAAAATAACATATACACTGTGCATCAACAGTTGTGACAACCCAGTAACAAAAATTAAATCTTTAGTATATATTCAAAACTAACTCACTATTTAAATAAAAGAATATATCATTCTATGATTAGTCAATCATAAAATTATCTTAAAACATTTAGATATTAATTAATCCTATTCTAAAATATAGTTTCTCAACAAGCAACAGTATCAAGTTTTTTCAAGACTGAGTCATTAATTTTGACATGTAAAGGAAGTGGACTATTTTCAATTACCGCTGCTTATATCGAACGAAGTTATTTTGTATGAACATAAATGATGTTGTTTTGATTCTAATCAAAATCTCAAACTGGGAGCTAGTCCACGAAACAACCCCAAATTATTCCTCAAGTTCTAATGCGGAAGAAGGAGGAGGAGGAGCGATGACGTTTCACTTCAAACGATTTTTCAAAACCAGTTTAAGAACTATGACAAATGAAGAATAATACAAAAACTCTTAATCACTAGTGGAAATTAGTTTGTGATATCTCGAGGGTTGAGATTAATGTTAAAATTAGGATGACTTTATAATATAATTCCTTTAAAATGCTGTGATTAAATATACTTCTCAATTTCCCTCGCACAAAGTAATTTCTCAACACTAATTTATATATAAAGAAATCGCCATTCACCCATATAATCTATCATTCTTCCATCTTGAATAGAAAAAGCTAACACCCCTAGGTTATAAGTAGTTTGTGGTTACCAAAGTTATCATTTGTCTTCCTAACAGCATATATGTATATGTATATGTATATGTATATGTATATGTATATGTATGCGTATAAAATGTAACCATTTACTTTAATCTCGGATTGGAACTCTTGTACAAACCAATATACTTCTATTCTACAACCTATGAAAATATAATTTTAAACAAACCACTCGCGTAAATAAAAAAGTTTCCACTCTCACACTACTAAAATAACACCCTTATCGGTACTACATATATATATACAATATAACACAAATATTAGCAATACGAAGTTCACAAGTGTGTGAAAATTCTTGATGATCATGACCTAGAAAAGCAGAGGCTAAGGAAAGCCTCTTGAATAAAATCATGAACATCGCTAGAATTCAGAGCAATGTAACAATATATCAACTCCTCCATCTCATTCCAGTCTCGGATCCCCATTTTCTGTATCATCTCAACAATGGATTCTCTCACCTCCCACAACGGATTCCTTGAGTACTTCACACAGCACACACACCAATCTTGAAACGACGCCACGACGTCGTCTGGAAGCTCCGCTGAAAAGCTCACCGTTCTTGAACTCCTCCTCTCCAAATACTTCTTCTTCTTCATCATCAATTTTGTATATTCTTGATTCGGAGTCGTCGTCATGTTTATCAGACCAGAGTTTGTTGATGGTAATGTTTGGCGTTGGAATTCAGACATTTATATATCATTGCCAACTAAATTAATGTAAGTTCATGCATATGGTGGTGCATGGCGCGGGGGTTGTCTGTGAATGTAAATGACGGCATTTGATGAGAGTGTAGGTGTCTTCTGGGGGGTGATTTTTTGTGGTGACCGAAATAGTAAAAATGTGGACTCCACTCTACCAAAATACTAAAATTGTGGACGTCAATGGCCAATTCGAATGTCAAAGTACCGAACCAAGTATGAATCATTAATGGATTCGTTAACAAAAATTAATTCGGGAGCGCCGGGGCAATTCGGTAGTTAAACCACCGAATTAAACTCAAAAAATTAATTTAAAACTAAATATAATTTAAATCTTATTTAAGATGAAATATTTGAATTAATTTAGAAACAATAATAAAAATTAAAAATTATATTAAATTAACATTGATTAAATTAAAAAAACCAAAATTTAAGTAAATTAAATTAACTAAATGAATATAAATTAATAAACCAAATTAAATAAAAATCATAACTAGATTAAATTAATTACCGAAAATAGATAAAAAAAATAAACTAAAAATTATAAACAAATAAAAAATAAGTAAATGTTTGATTAATTAAAAATAAATATGTAGAGAGTATTTAGAGAATTAGTATTAATAATCTTAAAATTAAATATAATTTTAATAATTGAAAACTACTATAAATAAATCAAAACGTAACCCATTCGGAAGTTTAAATCCTGAATTAAATTTTCTGCAAAAATATAAATCCTGAATTAAATTAAAAACATGTATTTTATTAATAATTATTACAAGAATAAAAAGAAATAACTATAAATGAATTTGATTCGGATGTATGAATCCCGAATTAATCTTAAAATTATTACTTTATTAAATAATTTATTATAATAATTAAACATGATTAATATTAAATAATCCTAATTAAAATTAATTAGCACCACTGATTCGGTAGTATAACTTCCGAATTGATTGAAAACTTTGCTCAAATCAGAATTTAGACTTCCGAAATGAACATTCATGTCCACAATTCTTGGTTAATGCATTTTTCTGACTACAATTTTGGATTTGTTGTCAATTTCGTGAAAAAACTGTGTTTTGGGGCCAAGTCATTAGAGGGTGGAGTGGGTGTCATATTCCATGTGGGACATTTTCTTGATGATTTTTTTTCCTGAGCTCTTACTTCTAATGAAATATTAATTTATTGTTGTGTACTTGTATTAGTGAAAGTAGGTTGAGTCAATTTGATCAATTTCTTTCATGTACTAACTCCTTAATTAAAGGTTTACATTACAAAATACATGCCTCTAAAAAATAATTTAACAAATCTTTTAATTGCAACCTGAGTTGATAGTCTTTTAAGTTGTAACTCCTGCATAGGGAGACAGCGGCAGATAATTTTGAATTCCTTAATATGAAATCTTTTTATGATGATATCATGAATATACAGAGTCTTTTATGACACATTTCAGTTATGAACACTTAGACAATTCGAATATAGAAAAAAGCATGGTCATCAATCCCTTTAATTCCTCCTCCGATTAAAAAAAGTATAAAATATTTTTCAAGGTATTTTTAGTTACATTTTCGATATTCTTCAAAAAAAAGAAAAAAAGACAATAAGAATCACTATTGTAGCAAGAGTTAAGTAACCTCATGGGGCTTTGGTTAACATATTTTATTAGCTAATTCTAGAATATTGGGAGTTTTTTTTTCAAACTAGGATACCCCGTTACACTTCATATTTTTATTTTATATTACACATCGAAGTTTTAGGAGTTCCGAGTCCATTACACTTTTACTGTGTATATTTCTTTTACAATTAAAAAATCAAATGCGTATTCCAACTTTCTATCTCTACCGGCACCGGCAGGCTGGCAATCCCTCCCTTATTCTTTTCAAATTTTGACGAGGGGGCTAATTTTTCGTTTTAAGGGGCTGAAGTCCACCCAACCCCTAGATTATCTGTCAGTGCGGCAGTACCGTATATCTATATATCTCAAAGCATAAGACTATCTATTATCATGACCCCCAATTAGGAATCGTCCTAGGTAGAAAATTATTTTTAATAAAAAAAGAAAAAATCATATTTTTGATAGAGAGAGACGCCTCAATGGCGTTCTGCAACCCTGCCACCCCTAGGGGCATTCAACCACAAGCTGCCAAGTAGCAGCTTTTGGTTGGATGCCCAAATTTTATATATTTTGATTTTAAATTAATAATTTTGTGAAAATTTATTTATTAAAATAAAATAAAAATTATATCTTTTCCTCTAGAACTCAATATTGATATATTTTTATAAATAAATTAAATTTCTCTTTTCCTCATATTTCTTATTACTAATTCAGTTGTAGCTTGATTTATTTAATTTAAATTCTATATTCTAATTTTTGTAATTTTATTTTGCTTTTTAAGTAAAAAAATCAACTTTTAAGGTAGATGATAATATTTTTAAATTATAATTGCAAATATTAAAATATAAAATATTTTAATATATTTTTGTTTAATTTTTAAATTTAATACAAATTATTATAGATAAGGTATATCTAAAAATAAAGTAAAAAGAAAAAAATAATTTAGATTGGCTTGGATTGTGTTGGTGTTATTGTAGTGAGTAAAAATAAATTAAGTTGTGAGTTGTATAGGTGAAGGAGAGAAATGAATATTTTATTAAAAGTTGGATTGTATTGGATTATGACATTGGATAGAGCATTAATCGGATATAAGCGCTATATGACCCCACAATAATAAGCCGTGCTTCACTAATAATATAGATAAGACAAAATTTGTGTTAGATCGTCTAAATGATTTAAGTAGATCTAAATAGTTTATTTCCACCAACCTCAATCTGTACCCGCCCTAAATTCTAAACTCATACCCATATTTGCCCTAGATTCCAAATTCAATCTCGCCTAAATAATTTAGGCGGCTTAACAGAAGACTCCCTCTATAGATAATAGTTGGTAAATGATTTTATCATAAAAGCGTGGCATTTGACATCACGGTGACAACATATATAACTATGTGCTCTAGGATCTTGTAGTATTTTTTATTTTTCATCATATGAATTTGTGAATAGAATTCAGTCCCCCAATACATCGACCTTAGACGGAGATGAAAAAGCCCACACAGTTGATTATTGGTACGCATAAAAATGCTCAAGAACCGATTAATTTAATGTTGATTCATGATTAAGAAATTCTGCGAATTGTAAATTCTCCAATATTGTCGACAGCGGACCGGCTGTTCGGCGGTGCACCCGCGTAACTGAAGGCAGCCAGGCTGTCACACGGAATCACCGTGACCTTTCTACAATAATCATTTTATTACATTTGATTATTTTGTAATTATATTAAAAAAAAAAAGCAAATTATACATCTATTTTTGGACCTAATAAAATCATGTAATATCCATGAAGCTAACCTAAAGCATTAGAATTTATTATTGAAAAAAATATTGGATAAAAGATAATAGAAATTTGATGGATGATAGATAGTGATACAGTTATATATGTATTTGGGATCCGCACTGCACTGGATAGCTACACAAAACCATATGCTAAAAATTCCATGGGCACATAATGAATAAAACAAAATTAAGATAACTTTGCGGCCAAGTTTACTACTTTGAAACAGCTGATTCTGTTAATTTGTGTCGCGTCATTCTCAAGCAAATGTAGGTGCCTTACAGTTGACCAATTTCATCAGCAACCAACTTTAAAATAACATTACTTTTAAAATACAAGTAATTAAAACTTTTTTTTTTTTATATATCCTATATATGCACGAATAACCTACCATCACACACTTCGCAGATCGAATCTAACTTTTAACGCAAAAATTTGTGTTAGATTCTAAAAGATTTAGACAGATCTAAATAGTTATTTTCCATCAATCCAAACACATACCCGTTCCGTTCCTGAATCTTAAATTCAAATGCATATGCTCCCTAAATCCTAAACTCAAACCCACCTTCAGCTTTTAATGCTATACATGCAGATTGTTACTTTTATTAAATGAGTACGGTGCACTTTTATGATAAGAATACAGGAAGTGATGAGATTCGCTCTTGTTCAAATTTTAGATAGATACGAATTTTTTCTTCTAATTTTCAGAACTCTAGATTAGAACTACAAATCCTTGAAATTCAGTTCAACGACTTCATCCACGTGTCTATGATCGGATTCATTTTCTGAAATGTCGTAAGAACCAGGTAATCATAATGTCAAGTCAAGCCACAGCAGTAGTAACTAAATTAACAGTGCATCATTAAAGATTCTTAATTGGGATAATATTTGTTATTATTATTTTGATTTTTGCCGACGCTCCAATTCTCCTCTTTCATCCCGTTGGAACGGGACATCGGATTGGGCTTGGTTTCAAAATCATGACGTTGATTTAGTAGAAATCAAATTGCAAATGAAAAAAAAACAAGAAAAATGTATTTAGTACCAGGGATAAAACCATAAGAAGATAATAATTAATTAGTTATTGACTTATTGTTGGTAGTGACAGCGTCGGTGCGCAATGGATCCCACATATGCGTGTTTATTGTATCTGTTCATCCTCATATCATTATTGTTATCGACGATTCTGTTCTGTTATATTTTTTTTAACTTACTTCTTAATATTCATCCTTCCTTTCGATTTTGTTTTTATTTTCTGCTATCTTTAGCCAGTAACTATGTTTGACTTATAAAATAATAATCTATTCCATGGTTATGATATCAGGTTAAAAATGGATATTGAATTTTTCAATTTACTCTTGCCTATTCAATTTATTAACGGATCGATTAATACTCTAAGGTAACACATTTGCCAAAAGAATATTAAATATTTAACGTTGATCATTAAATTTAACACTTAACCAGATGCGGAATCAAATGCCACGAATGATATAGTACGGAAGTTAATATGAAGCCGTAACATTTTACTTATATGGATAAGTTCGGATTTATTCAAGAGATAGTATTGATGACCGAGTTACTGGATAAAATTTGAAATCGTCCAGATTGAACTATTCTAAATAGACTACATAACTAGATCGGATGTTTGGGTTGGTAAACATTGGCCCAAAATGCCATAAATTTATATTCTAATATTCCAGTATCTATTCGCGGCTCCAGCTGGCAATAAGTCGTACCCACTTTCTCACTCAAAATCAAGATACATATAATGTGCATTTTAATACACGCAACACAAAGTATCCCCTCTGATCTATACTCGGTGCATTGTGGCCTGTGGGTTAGGATTGATTAGCGTCGTTCGTTGAGTTAATAGTCGCCATACATACAAACCCCTCACCAAGACCAAAGGCAATCAAGAATCCTTTTGTTTTTCCTGTTAGAAAGGAAAGATCTTTTAGTCCTTTTCTTGATTCTTGAAAGTGTCGTAAGCTTTTTTGGTTCATCTTTCGCCAATCATTTACACATAACATATTCTTGAATATCTATACATTGTTTCTGCAAATGGGGAGGAAGAACAGAACAATAAACAATGGGAGATTGTCAAGAATTGGCAGTTACGCAATAGCTTCATCAGTTCGAGACCCCGCTTGTATTTCTTGCACAACCTTCAATATTCTTGCCCCTATTTACAAAAGACTCAATCACGAGGTAAGATTTTGAAAAGAGCACCTAAATATTTTTCATATTATTGGTTTCTGTCGCCAGATAATGTAGATTCTGAAAAGTAACCTATTGAGTTTATGTTTTGTTGTTTCCTTGCTCCATTTTTTCATATTGCTTCAATAAAGTTGTTAATTCTTGCAACAAATTGGTTTCTTTTTGTGTGTTTTGGCTTGTTTTGTTCAAAAAATCTTGTTTTTATTTTATGCGTTGTTTGTAATTTTGATTATGGGGGTGGTGGCAGGACCCCAGCTTCAGGGAAAGTGATGTTAAAGATTATTGGATGGATAGAAACCAGAGGATTTTGAATTGGTTATTGTGGGAGAGATCTTCCATCATCTGCCTTCAGGTCTTGCACTTGTCCTTGTTTGAATCCATTTTATGGACTGCATTATTCAATTTCATCAATTTTTAAGACATTTGCTTGTGGGTTATTTTAGGAATTCTGGGTTGGTAATGAGGAGTTGGTGAATATTTATGATAAGAGGCTTGGTGATGCTGGTTACATCAATTTTAAGCTTGCTCGAACGAATAATCGCGGTGATGGTATGTTTCTAGTCTCTTTCTATGTTGGAAACATTTTTGATGCAGTGTTTGTAGCTTCTGCAACTGTAGATTGTCTTGTTCAACTCTAAGCTCCGTTGAATTTTTGGACACCGTTCTCTTAATTTGTCTGGATAAGTCAAATATGGCCATCACTTGCAAATTGCATTGCGTAATTAAATTTTCTTTGAGTTGTCCTTTTTCCTTTTATTTTAGTTCTGTTGAGGGTTTTTCTTTTGGTGATCTATTTGTGGCTAATGCGTCCGATTTTTGCAGATGTGTTTGGAATTTTTGTAGGGATAGGACAGGACAAGATGATGGGGATCACAAGGTAGTGGATATAACCGCAACGCTTTATGTACCCACATCTTGCTAGAGAATTCATCTGGAAAGCAAATATATAACTTTTTATGCATTCATATTGGATTAATGGATGTTTGATATTTTATACAAAAACCAGTCAGATTCAATAATAGGTACAGGAGTAGCATTCCCATGTGGAAATCTATTAGGTTTGCCATTTGTATACATCTACATATGCTATCACATTTTGAAGAACTTGCATCTGATTCTCAGGAACTGCATACTATGTTTTCAGCGTCAGCTGGCCAGAATTTGTACCCTGTTATTATAAAAGCTATTCATCTTTTTCTAACTTTCACAGGTTTGCTGACCGCTGTGCATAAGGACTATTTCAAGGTCATCAACCACCGAGAGTTGCTTTTCAATGATTTTGGTGACCGTGTTGCTCAGTTATTGCATGTCGAATTGAATGTACCTCTTTCCCAAATTCGGACAAGTAATATTTGTCAAGAACTTCTTATAGTGAACACACACTTGTTGTTTCCGCATGATTCAAGTTTATGTTTGGAGCGATTGCGTCAGGTATGCTAAATTCTATAACATGTCTATTTGTTCTTTTGAAATCAATTCTATAAACTTGGTCAAGTAATGCAATATGATGTACAATGTATTTATGAAAATAGGTCTACAAAATATTGCAATATGTGGAAGCATATCAAAAGGAAAACAATCTCAATCCCTTGCCTATATTACTTTGCGGGTATTTCTCTCTCTCTCTCTCTCTCGCTTTTACATTTTATGGTACTCCATTCTTGTACAACCCAAAACTCAAGAGTTCTGTGTTTTCTTTGGGTGTTACAGTGATTGGAATGGGAGCAAGAGGGGACATATTTATAAATTTCTTAGATCTCAGGGATTCGTATCATCATATGATTCTGCTCATCAGTATACCGATGCAGATGCGCACAAGGTAAATTATGTTTTTCTTGGAGTTCTAATTACTAACTAGGTATTTGGATTTTCTGTTGTAAAGTACTAAACCTCCAATCTCGTATTCTTGTGCAGTGGGTAAGCCACCGCAACCACCGTGGGAACATCTGTGGTGTTGATTTTATATGGCTCCTCAATCCTAGTAGCAACCGGAAATTGCTCAAAACTAGTTGGAGTGAAGCTGTTTTGGGGATGTTCAGGGTGAGATATATATATTTATTGTAATTGTCTAAATGTAGGGTTGTTTGACAATCTTTTCTATATACGTTTCATGTCACTGACCAAATAGATTTCATAAGCTCGTATTATTTAATGGACTCTATTGACAGTGAATCATTAACTTTGCAGTATCATCTTAAGCGAGCTTCAGTGACAGAAGATAGTGCATTTGCGTTTCTGAAGGCTGACAGCGATAGTGATTGCATCTCATACTCGGGCTTCTGTGAAGCGTTGCGACAGCTCAGTCTGACTGGGCACTGTAACGGACTGAGCGATGAAGAGATACGGGAAATGTGGGTTCTGGCTGACATTGATGAGAACGGTGTTGTTGACTATAAAGAATTTACGGTATGGAGGTCTGCATGTTTTGTGGTGTAGTGTGTGTGTATGTAGCTGATCAAAGAAATGGTTTTGATTTCAGCAAGGGATATGGAATGAGGAGAGGAATGATGAAGAGGCATGTGGGAGTGAGACAGCTGGGTTGAGTGTGAAGAAGGCAGTTCTGTTTCCAGCAGAAGTGGAGAGAGGAATGTGGCCCGAAGATTACTCTCTTTCTGACCATGCCCGACTCACCGTTGTTTTCTCTCCGGTCAGAACTTCATGATC
>AYJT01010984.1:0-12014 GCA_001278415.1 Ocimum tenuiflorum | reverse complement strand
CACCTCTCAATTTGCATTTTGACCCGATCATATTTATTTACCCTATTCTACGTTCGAGTCCAGTTATCCCAATACTCTTTGATTATAATGCAAAAACCAGATGAGAATATACACTTAGTCTCTTTATCGAAACACCAGTGGTACCTTATTACCTTGAATTTCTTACCGTGCTATTCTATATTTTGAAACTCAGTCTCCGCTCTAACCCAGCGACTATAAATTTATACGACAAAGTAATAACGAAACTTAAGAGCTTAAAGAGATACTAATACCGATGAATGTTATTTTGATCATGACAACGAATGAAGTCCTCACATAGTGATCTTCTTGAAGGTGACGACTTATCGGCAATGCGAACGATCATGCTCAACCCAAACAATGCTAGAGAATTACTAATGATGTGAGGTGGGCCTTCTTAAACTAAAATATATGAATGAAATGCATTTTTCCATTTTTCTTGAAAATACTTAAAAATGTTTGTCAACCTGTGTGCTTGCCTATATGATTTTACATGCTTATTTGTCTCTCAATCGCCTTAGAGCTTAGGAGTTAATAGCTACCTGACAATTGGAGCTGGGGAGAGAGGAGGGGGGACGCCAATTGTGCAGCAAAAAATGATTATGATGAATGATGATTTTGAATGTTGAATGATTATGATGATGATGATTGATGATGATGTGACATATGTACAGGCGGTCACCATAGCCAATGGCTTCCTGTGATTTGCGTACAACGACTAGTGCGGGAGGCCTACCCCTAGTTGGATCTTGTTTAGAAAACAGATAACATGGTAACAAATTGTGCGCGTGTTTTGAAAATGTTTTAGCATTTGTGGGATCTTTTCGAGTAAAACCCCCACATTCTCCCAAATGAGTAGGCAACACAAAATGCTTTTATGTATGTAACTTTCGGTGATGTGTCCACTGAGTGCTTTTGTACTCATGCCCTGCATATCTTTCTAAATGTGCAGGTTGAGAGCTGTGGAGTCGTGAGGACGTTGAGCAAGAACGTGTTAAGAATTAGATTCCTCGAGGGGTGTATCTTCATATACCTCCCTCAACCATGTTGACGCTAGTTGAATATTGAGTTATGCACTGTCTTTCATTTACTTTGTTGGTTCTTTAACCTAATCTTCATACAAACGAAGACTCAAATAACGACAAAACTCAATTAAAACACATGCAAAAAGACCAATTATCAGGAGCCCGTACGACGACAATGGGTCCCGTTAACAACTACTTGGCATCTGTTTTCGCATTGCCAAAATGGTTAACCCATGTTGTTAGAGTGTCTATTAAACCCATATTTAAACCATAGAATTTTTTCATCCGTAATTGATGTGGGACATTACATACTTCCCATTTATAGACGTAACATCCTCGTTGCCCTCAACATTCTTGCAGGACCGCCCCCAAGGCCTAACGGAGCTCACCCAGGGTCAGCTCTGATACCATTGTGTAACGTCCCGTCCTTTCTAGGTCTGATGCACTACTTTAACAAGTAGTAGTAATTCAAACATCATAAGTAAATCGTCACAAAACATGCATCATATTAACTTGAATCGATTGTTCAAATTAAAACATCAAGAAGTACAATGGTCATTTAAATCCAAGGGTATATCAATCAAAATGATGGTGTTCTGAACAATGGAAAATAACATGCTTGGAATATATATATGGAGATACATATTCCTTGACCTTTAGGTTCTCAAAATATTCCTATCCGCTCAACTTCTCTTAACTCCACCGTTGCTCAACCTGCACGTTTAGAAATACATGCAGGCTGAGTACATTTGCACTCAGTGAACACATCGCCAAACACAATACATAAATAAAAGCAGAAACTGTCAGAATTTATTAGGAAAAGCACATGGGGTTTTTGTTCATTTGAAATCCTCTCATGTCCGTCAAACTCATTTTATGCATTTCATATCAAGCTTGAGTTTAAGTTTAGTCCATCTACACTATTTGTCATCATGTGTGAACTGGGAAGTAGGCATTCTTCCACAACCACAATGTCCATTCCATTTGGAAGGCATCAATAGTGCACTATTATCAGTATTTCTTTTCTTCAAGACCCGATCAATTATTAATTACCACGGTATCATTTGGGTATAGGGCTCTGACAACATTTGCTTGCTTAGATTTATAACCTCTCTAACTGCCATCCGATTAGAGGGCAGATAGGCAATGCAAAACAGTTTATTCATGAAAATTCAATTTGATTGAAAGAATTTCATGATATTTTGAAAGTCCACCTTAATTTAAGTGATAGTTCTTGTCTTGCTGGCCTCGCCAGCTGCACGTCTTGGGATTATTGAGTTCTTGATCATCTTCACGAATTAACACAAGTGAGAACACTTATTGTGTATATATTTTCTTGATAAATACTTGAGATCATTAGCTCGCCTTAATAGGCTTATCTTATCGAGTTCATATAATAGTATAAGTCTCAGTTGAGGTTGGGTTAGTTTAGGTCAAAGATTTGACTTGAATTGGGGTCATTGACATTTGGTTGTTCGTATTTGATGGGTAGGAATAGGTTTTGGACTTCAAATATATGTTATGAGGCCTTAAGTTGAGTAATCGGTGAAAAATCGGGTTATTAGGTCGAAAGAGATAGGTCGAGGTCGAATGGACACGTATTAAAACAGTGTGGATCAAAGGGAATGATCCCATTCGGTCGAATGGGTTGCCCCATTAGATCGAATGGGTGGTTTGAAGGATTATTCGATCAAAATCAAATCAAATGCATGGGTGGATGACAGCTGGCAGACCATTCGATCAAATTGGGGTGCCCATTGGATCAAATGCCTAGTTGGAACGTCGTACATGCAGACTTTTAAGGACCAAAATATATATTCAATCTTGACCGATGATCAAGGCCAGGATACTAGCTTCGAGGACATCGCTTCGAATCCTGGCCAATCGATGGAGATCTCCAAGCCTCTCAGATGCTCGAAGAGACCCTCTCGATGAATCTAGCATGAGTACCCCCATCTCAAAGGCCCCCTAAGGGTCCAAACAACAAGCCTCGAGGTCTCTCTGGGACTGGCCTCAAGATTTCCTGCACGAGCAGCCAAATTAACGGAAGGATCCAGATTGATTCCTTCTGCTGACTCAGCATAGGGGAGAATGCGTGACCCTAACTTTCCCCAGCTGTATTTTCATATCAACCCATAAAGTAATAGCGAATACGCCCCGTAGATAGGAATTATTCAGATTCTTTGAATGTAACATTATAAATAGAGCACTCACACCACGTACATAGGATCCGATTTCACTCATATTTTATTGTATCACTCCGATCACCTTTTCCAACGAGAAGCTCTATAATTTTCACTCAACCACTCTATAAATTACTAGAAAGCCCATTCTGGGAGACTATAAACCTTCTTGAAAGTCTTCATATCCGATTTACTTTCCCGTTTAGAGTCCTGATTGCAACGATCAAAATTAAACCTCAACAGAATGGTGCCCACCGAGGGGCTCTAGGTGCTAAACTATTGATCAATCACCTTTGCCTTCTAAAACACTAACCCAATCGTACACCTTTCTCCACTGAATATCTTTAAACCACCGTGATGTCTACTAATCCACCACTTGTTGGAAATCAACCGGATACCACCGCTGCACCCAGTAATTCCACCATTGGGTAGGCCCTCGGGAGTGTGCCCAGGTTGCCACTTGCTACCTAGGATTTTGGAGAGGGTAGCACCATCCATGAAATCCTCTCGCAGATACACAACATGTGGGAGGAGCATGCAAGAAAAATCCAGTCTCTCCGGTCTGAGCTCCAACGGATTGGAGAAAGTTCCAAGACGGCGCCGCCAATGAGTGATCAGCTCTAGGCTCGAGGACTGTTCCAGTACACTAATGGTGTTGAGGCTTAGCACTGCCAAGGTACGCAAGGGCGGGATTCAATCAGTCAACAATTTAAGCACCACATTGAGATGGGTCCCCATCGAGATCCAATAACTGAAGAAGAGAGGGATCCTAAGCACCAACAGCTTAGGAGGGGCAAGCAACCAGCACGTGAGGAGGATGCTTGCTGGAGACTTATGGACAGGACGAAGGTTAATTCGGTGCGTGTCTCTGTGACATAGGGACTTTGAGGATGATGTGGTCATCTATTGCCTCGAGGAGTTGGAAGAATGGATAGACAAAGTTTTGGGGCTACCCACATCTTTCGAGGAGATTGAATGGTCAAGTTTCCCGGACTCACCATTCACTCTAGAGATAGTTAACATGAGCTTGCCTCCGAGGTTCAACTCGCCACCGATGAAGTCATACGATGGCACCACCGATTTGGACGAACATATCACTATGTTCAAACTGAAAATGATGTCTGTCACAGTCCAGATGGCCGATCACGAGGCATGCATGTGTAATCCCTTTGGCTCCACACTATGCGGCCCTGCACTACAATGGTTCGCCAATCAGAGACAGAGATCCATCATATCCTTTGCCTACCTTCACTAGTTGTTTATCCGATAGTTCTCCTATAACTAGAAGCAGAGAAGGAGATCCGATAACCTATACTTGGTCATCCAAAAGGAAAGAAAGCCATTAAATGACTATGACAAGCAATACCCAACTGTTTAGAGGAGACGGCTATCACTGTCTTTCGCAAGTGGGCTTAGGCGTAACAGTGAGTTGTTCAAGCAGCTGGTGATGCACCCGAGCAACACAATGGATGAGGGACTCTCAAAGGCAGAGCCCTTCATCGGACTGGAGAATGAGTTGTCCTTCCACCCTATGGCAGATAAAATAAAAGAGGAAGCAACAGGTGCCCCTGGTCACAGATAAGAGAGACGCGCTGTGAGTACGAAAGCTCAAGCTCGAAGCCCCTAGGCGCTTTGATGAATTGAGCGGTAGAGTTAAAACCTCTTGGTACGTGAGGAAGCCAGGTCGGCAGCCACCAACGTACACAATGGCTGTCGAGCCAATAAGATCCATCCTACCTGGGGGAGGGCCTCCAAAGATGATGTACGCTCGGGATGGCCCGAGCAAGTATTGCGAGTTCTACAAGTCTTGCGAACACTCAAAGGAGGAGTGTAAAATTCTGAAGAGGGAGGTCCAGGATATATTGAGGACTGGGAAGTGTTGAGGTTTGATTTTGATCGTTAGAATGATCGGGACTCCAAACGGGAAAGTAAATCAGACACCAAGACTTCCAGAAGGTTTATAGTCCCCCCCGAATGGAATTATTAGTATTTTATAGAGAACTTGGATAAATATTGCAGAGCTTCTCGTCAGAGAAGTTGATCGGAGTGATATATTGAGATATGAGTGGATAAAATTGTCCATGCATGGTGTGAGTACCCTATTTATTCTGTTACATTGAGAGAATCTGAATAATTCCTATCTAAGGGGCCTACTTACAAATAACCTAGGGGTCGATCTGCCAATACAGCTAGGGGAAGTTAGAGTCACGTGTTCTCTCCTATGCTGAGTCAGCAGGAGGAATCATTATGGATCCTTCCAGCAAGCGGGTTGCACGGTCCTGGAAACTCGAGGCCGGGTTCAGAGAGGCTTCAAGTCTCGTAGTACAAACCCTGAAATAGCCTTCGAGATGGGAGTGCTCGTGCTAGATTCACCAAGAGAGCCACTTCGAGCCTGTGAGAGCATTCGAGAGATTTGCTGATTGGCTTGGATTTGAGGCGACGCTCTCGATGCGGGCATTGTGGCCTTGTCATCAAAGGCTAAGATTGAGGATATTTTGCCCTCAACAATAGTCCCATGTCTTCACAAATCAAGTTGATTGATTCAGGGAGACAAACCTACGAAAGATGTAGTTAGCACAAAAATATGCGTTCAAACGGTGTTTTACCTGATTTCAAAGCGAAGTTCGGACTATGAGTTATTGTTGCTGGTTCTTGATTCCTGTCAAGATTTTGGAAACAATCTCTATGCCGGGGTGGCCAGCCCCGAGTTAAGGAGATGAAGAGCAAGATATATCCTGGATGGTGTGGAGAAGACAATTAAGAATCCCACATAGAAGATAATTCCAGGTCTCGAGGCCGAACCTCGAGTTATTAATTAGAAATCCCTTGGAACGCTGATATAAGTGGGCATGATGCGTCGTCTTCGAGATTATATCGCTGGTCTTTGAGTGCATGGATATTTAAGGCTTCCAATAAATTTGATGAAGCTTATTATTTGGATAGTAATCCAATTAGGGAAGGATTGCTAGCCCAAGTGCCGGCAAACATAATTGAGGCCTTGAGGGGTTATCTAGCCCCAAGCGTCTTGAAGCCAGACACAGACAATTTGCACGGAGTTTAAGTTTTACACTTGGAAAAATTTTAAATGAACCTGCACGAATTGCTTATGTGGCTGAAACGGTGCCATTTTATAGAAAAAACATTTCAGATTCTTCCCGTGTATATATTGAGTGGCGGGTGAGAGGAAATCCCTAATTTCAAATTCCCTCTTCTTTCTCCGCCTTTCTGCTAGAATCTCGCGGCCTTCTGCTTCTGTGTCTTTCACGACCATCAATGACCACCACTTCTCGCCTCAATCGTGTATCCTCGAATAGTAACACACTTCACTCCCCCCTTACAAAAAATTTTAAACAAAATTAAATGAGGTGGAAATTGCGTTTCTTATATACTTTGTGCAAAAATACGATCAGGAACTAGAACTGATATTTTTTAAAGTGTTTAATGTTCCACGATTATGAAAGTGGACTTCTCTTAGGTGTCATTAGAGTGTAGGCTCTGTTGCTTAGGGCTGCACTGATCCGGTACGGCCCTTTCCAAGTTGCACCCAACTTTCTAGAGTTTACCTCCTGAGTACTTGGGAAGACTCGCCAAAGAACCCAATCTCCTACTTCAAGCGTGCGAACTCGAACTGAGTTGTCCACATACTGAGATACTTGTAGCTCCCGCATGGCTATCCTTCATTTGGCTTCCTCTCTGCGCTCGTTCAGAAGATCAAGATTGAGGACTAGCTGTTGTTTATTCCGCTCAAGCTCAAAGGATTCTGCTCGAGTGCTACCTCTCGTGAGTTCACATGGTGCCACCGTATCAGTGCCATATGCCCGAACAAATGGTGTTTCTCCCGTCGCAGTTCGATGAGTAGTCCTACAAGACCATAACACAGCTGGTAGCTCTAACACCCACTTTGACTTATGTTTATCGAGGTTTCGCTTGAGAATCCCCATGACAGTCTTATTAGTGGACTCTGCTGTCCATTGGCCTCTAGGTTTCTAGGGGTTGAGAAGGATAATTGGATGTTATACTCTTCGCAGAAATTTCGCAATCCCCGGTGGTTGAACTGAGTGCCGTTGTTTGTGTGGATTTCTCGAGGTATTCTGAATCGACAAGTGATATGCCTCCACAAAAAGCTAATGACCTCAACATCTCTGATCAGAGACATTGCCTCTGCCTCAACCCACTTAATGAAATAGTTGTTGGCAAGTAGTACATACTCCTTTTGGTCTGTACCCTTAGGTAATTTCCCCACTATGTCCATTCTTCATCGAGCAAAGGGCCAACTTGGCTAGGTTGGGTGGAGTGGTTCAACCCTCCTATAGTTCACACTCTCAAACTGCTGACACTTGTCGCAATTCTTCATAATTTTAGGGTTGGCCAGATGTTTCCAGTTGTATGAGCTCGATGCATCAGACTTCGAGCCCCCAAAATGGTTACCGCACACCTCTGCATGCAGATCCTTTAGATTGTCAAGCCCTTGCACTTGACTTACGCACCTTAACAGAGGTCCGAAGAAAGACCATCTATACAACTCTTCATTGATCATAGTAAATTGAGCAGCATTTCTTTGAAGCTTTAGGGCCTCGATTCGACGCGTGGGTGCTGCTCCGCTTTCCAAGCACTGGATGATTTCCGTTCGCCAGTCCTCCTGATCTGGTGAAACTAATGCAACAATTTTTTCCTGATTCTTCCGCTACTGTTGCTGGCCACTAGACCACCAATATTGGTATAGTTCGAACTTCTCCAACTTAGGTACTGGCTGCTAGGTTGGCTAATGAGTCCGCGTATGCATTCATCTTTCCCGGGATGTGCTCTAATTCGACACTCTGAAATAATGCTATCTCGGTCTTTGCTAGGTCCAGGTACTGCTGTAGCTTTGGCCCTTTGACTTAGAACTCTCCTGACAACTGCTTTACCACTAACTGGGAGTCACTTCGAACCACCAGATGTGGGATCTTAAATTCTCAGACCAAACGGAGCTCGAGGATGAATGTTTCGTATCTGGATTCGTTGTTAGTTGAGGAGAAAGCAAAATAAATGGCCCTCTCAACTATTACCCCTCATGGTAAGATGATTACCAGGCCGGCGCCACTGGCATCCTGATTGCTGGCCCCATCTACAAACAAGGTCCAAGAAGGTTCCTCCTCCACAGTACGCTGAGCAACTCTTGTTTGACTTCGAGGTAGAGGCTTGCTGAGAAGTCGCCGCAAAGTCCACTAGGATTTGTGACTTGATTGCAGTACGAGGCTCGTACTCAAACCTAAATTCTTCTAACTCCATTGCCCATTTCATCATCCTTCAAGAGAGATCTGGCTTCACTAAAAGTGATCCAAGCGGGAATATTGTGACTACTTTGAAAAGGTGCACTTCCAAGTATGGTCTGAGCTTCCTGGATGCAGTAACCAAAGCCAATACGAGCTTCTTAAGTGCTGTGTATTTTTTTTTCTACCCCTGCCAGCATTTTACTCACACAATACACTAGGTACTGCCTTCCCGCTTCTTCTCGAACTAGAACCCCACTGACATAAAACTCAGAGATCACCAGATAAAGCAACAGGATTTTCCTAGGGCCTAGTTTAGACATCAGAGATAGATTTGCCAAATACCGTTTTAACTCCTCGAACGATAGTCACAGGCCTCTGTCCATTTGAACTTGTCCGCTTTCTTGACAACCTCGAAGAAGGGTTGAGTTTTCTTTGAGTACATGGCCACAAAGTGGCCGAGTGCGGCGAGTTTACCTGTTAGGCGCTGAACTTCCTTGGTGTTGGTGGGTGCTCGAAGGCCCTGGATAGCTTTAATCTGCACAGGATCGGCCTCGACCCCCCTCCAGGTTATGAGGTATCCCAAGAACTTGCCAGAAGTGACTCCAAAGACACTCGTTGCGGGATTAAGTTTCCTATTGTACCTGTTCAAGATCTTGAATGTTTCTCTTAGGTGGGCAAGGTGATCTGCGGGTTTGATGGACTTTACCAACATATCGTCCACATAGACCTCCATGGTCCTCCCAATCTATTTATCGAACATCTTATTAACCAGCCGTTGGTAAGTGGGACTTGCATTCTTAAGTCTGAAAGTCATGACCGATAGCAATATATTCCTCTGTTGGTCATGAAAGCGGTTTTTCCTGATCGGCCTCATCCATTATGATGTATTTATACCCCGAAAAAGGCATCCATGAAAGACATCAAACCATGCCCTGAGGTGGCATCGATGAGCCGATTGATGTGTCGCAGAGGGAAATGATCCTTTAGGCACGCTTTATTCAAAACTGTATAATCTACACATATACAATTCTTCCCATTTTCCTTCTTTACATTACTACATTTGAGAGCCTTTCAGGATACTTAACCTCTCGAATCGCTTTGATTTTTAATTGTTTTGATTTTTAACCGCTCAGATCGGAGCTACGAAGGCAGGTTTTCTCCGATAAACATTTTTCTGGTCGGATCTGTTTGATTGATTAATACTTTCTCAACGTCTTCCTCGCCGACGGTATTGGGAGGCGCGGTCTGTGTGATGGGATGTTGATGATGGTGCGATCAGGCCGATCTGGCATCTCTTGATCCAAAATTAGCAGATCCGTTGTTGCATTCCATGTTGCCATATGATTCCGCAAGGAGACAGAAGAATGTGATGCCAAGAGTAGTGTCCTAAATCTTTTCGGTGCTCAGAACCCCACGGTGAGCCCCAATTTGTTGAGGTTCAATTTTAATCATTAGAATGATTGGGACTCTAAGTGGGATAGTAAATCGGACACCAAAACTTCCAGGAAGGTTTATAGTCCCTCGGAGCAAACTTCCTAGTATATTCTAGAGATATTGGAGTGATACAGTGATATATGAGAGGATAAAGTTATGCGTGCATGGTGTGAGTGCCCTACTTATACTATTACATTGAGAGAATCTGAATAATTCCTATCTAAGGGACCTATTTGCAAATAACCTAGGGGTCGATCTGCAAATACAGCTGGGGAAAGTTAGAGTCACGCGTTCTCCCCTATGCTGAGTCAACAGGAGAAATCATTTTAGATCCTTCCAATACGCGGGTTGCACGGTCTTGGAATCTTGAAGCCGAGTTCAGAGAGGCTTCGAGTCTCATAGTGCGAACCCTTAGAGATCCATACAGATGGGGGTGCTCGTGCTAGATTCATCGAAAGGAATGCTTTGAGCCTGTGAGGGGCTTCGAGGGTTTTTCTAATTAGCTGGGGTTCGAGGCGATGTCCTCGAGGCGGACATCCTGGCATTGTGATCAACAACTGAGATTAAACAGATATTTTGGCCCTAAATATGAAGCTCAGGGTTGGGCATCAAGATTGGAACCAGCAGGGAGCCTTAGCACCACCCACGCTGCAAACTTTGCCTGCCCAGCTTGCACTACAAGAGGACTGCCTCCCCCTTTGCAAATTGACCACAGTGATCCACTGTATTACCAAAAGATCTGAGGTCAGTGGGATCATCTCGAGCATGGCCAAGAGGCATTACAATGAAGCACAAGGCTATTCGAGCTGCTACTGTGGAGTCCGTGGTCTAGAGCTGAGAGAATACGAGAGGTTGCTAGTCACGTTCTCAGCTGCAGAGGATGCAACTGTCACTTTTCCACAGCACGATGCACTTGTGGTCGGTATGGTGGTAGGCCCCTTTAAATTGAAGAGAATCCTGATTGACAATGGGAGCTCCACCAACATCTTGTTCTGGGCGTGCCTCAAAATTCTGGGTGAACTGGCCAGAGCACTCAAGCCAAAAGCAACCACCCTCGTATGCTTCAGTGGAGAGAGGTTAACCACACCGGGGGAGATCGAGATCCCAGTGTATGTAGGAGGGCTCACCCACCAAGTCAGCTTCTAGGTGGTCGAAGCCTCTTTAGCCTACAATGCAATCTTGGGGCGTCCATGGCAACACGAGCTGAAAGTAGTGCCATCTACTTTCCACCAAATGCTCAAGCTCCCAACCCCGAGAGGAGTGCAGACTATGAAGGGTGAATCGGAGATTGCCTGCTCTTGCTATCACATCAACCTCAAGGAGTCGTGCCCTTCAAAGCCAGATTGAAGTGTATGCTTCGATCCCTTCCCCTTATGTCTGGAAGGTACCTACGTTGCCAATATCTCTCCTTACAAGACTATCAATTTACATTCAGTAGTTTTCAAATTGTACTTCTATAGCTTTTGCATTCCATGAAAATATTGGATTTGTAACATTTGAGATCTGTCCTTTTTATTTCTAGGTGCAATTACATGCAACAAGTCTTCAGAGACAAGCAATCAAAATGCGAAAATATATAGGAAGTGCTTTCATTATCAAGAAATAATTACATTATCTGCAAATATGTACACAGTACATTAAAAAAAATGAGAAAAAGCCTATAACTATTTTTGATCTCTCTCAGGGACATCGGACTAGAGATCAATAATAGCACACTGTGTGGAAATGTTTCCAAGCTCGACTTCTAAGTCCTTACAGCCTCCGCAGACTGAAAAAACAGCTAAGAAGGTCACAACCTTAGACAAAATGAGAAAGAGAGAAAGAAAGGAAGAGGAAATGCATGAATTGTGGTGCCTACTTGAATTTGCATTTCAAATGCCTTAAAGCACTCAGTGATGATGGGTTCAGAGGACCTGCCAAGTCCCTCGACACAGCCTCCCTCGCCAGCAAGCCAAGGGGGTCGTTCATGGTAAGGGTCTGTTTTCCCTTGCCCTTAAACTGCTGAGTTCATGGTTTCTTTGCAGAGGGTGATGTCAAAGGCGGAGGCGAGCGAACATTCCCACTTCGTAGCTAGCCCGCGTGCCCAGCACTTCACCCAC
>AYJT01010960.1:0-12106 GCA_001278415.1 Ocimum tenuiflorum | reverse complement strand
AAAAAAAGGATTTTTTTCAATGACAGTCAAGACAAAATTCAATGCACAGTTATCATAATTCAAACTAAAATTCAAGTTCTAAGAAAGCTCAAAAGAGCATCAAAGTCCCCCCAAATTAACTGCTTTATTCACTCCATTAGTCCTCTCACCAAAAACCCACTTCAAAAACAGCAAAAATAGTCAGACCCACCACACATTGCTCCTTCGAACAACTGGAAAAATCAACCCCAAAAAAAACCCAGTAACAAAAACTCAGAAAAATCGGATCGTCCTCTTCTCTTACCAGCCAATGCCATCCACCAAGCCCGACAGCTTTCTTGACGACGCCCTGAAGCCCCACCAGCACCGACTTCGTGCGGTTGTTTCCGGTGACCACCACCTTCGTGTGGCGGGGCAGGACAGAAAGCTCCTCCTCGGAGCTGTCGCCGCAGCTGTGAAGCTGCGATGAGTGAGAAGAGAATCCGCCATTGCTCACCATTGCTGCAGCTTCCAGCATTTTCAATACTCTCGCACACAATTCGAGGGGAAAAATGATCTCAATTCTTGAATCTCAAGCAATGGAATGAAGCTCGATGGGAAGATAATTCATTGGGCGTTTGTGGATAATGGGACGGTGGCAAATTCGGGGAGAATTTGGGGTCTTTTTTTGGAGAGAGAAAACAGAGTCTTACTGGAGATGGAGGAATTTAGAGAGAGAGAGAGTGGTTTGTGTTTTCTTGCTGCTCTTTTTGTTTAGCTTTAATTATTATGGGGTAAGAGCTGTGAATCCCGATATCAAGTAAATAACCATTAGCAATTCGCCACGTGTCGCGATGGCTCGCCAATCATGCAGTCCAGTTTTCTGAGTTGGTGTTAAGGAATGATGCAACAAAATACCAATAGGACAAGGGGTTGACTGTTTGACTTCATTCATTTGTTAAATGACCTAATTGCCCTCGACGGAGAACTTTGAATTTCCTTTTCTATTATTATTAATAAAACAATATTTCCATTTCAAAAGTAACAATACTCCTTTTTTTTCTCCATATGCAAGAGGACTCATGTTTTGAAGCTATCTTTACAAATTATCGGGTTATAGATCTATTATTACTTGGAGAATATATTAATGTTCAATTTTTACATAATAATGATGAACTCTTAATTTTATCAGAGAAAATAATTTTTGTTTGAACAGTGTTTATGGTTTGATCATATAAGAAAAATTCTTCGATGATAAAATAAAAATAATGTTTGATGCTTTTTTAATTTTATTTTATGCTTGTTATACTATAATACAAAAGGATAGAGAAAATCTAATAGTAAACGAGTTTCTAGTTCTTTTATTAGATTCCAAACTTTATCATAAGTCAAACCTATGATTCAATATTATCTAGAATGACATGTGAAATACATTTGATTGCTTTTATGGCAAAACTCAAACGGGGAATTTGATTTTATTTCAAGGTTTTAATATAAGTATGTGATAAAATGAGAATTAGGAAACAAAAAAGAGTTGACTTTTCTGTGCGGAAATTAAATTTTGGTGCAGTAAGCATTGTAATATTAATCAATTTTTTTGTCCAATTGATCAGATTATGTCAGGCTAATAAATTATAATAAATTTGCTCGTGCGTTTTGTCATAAAAAAATAATTGTCATTTAATCAGCGGTTAGGAATTTATTATTTATTGGAACACATGCTTTAGCCAAATAGGTAAGTAGGTTAAGTAGGTAGGTTGAACTATTCATGTAAATGTTAGAGGTTTTATCATACAAGAAAATATTCTCTACCTAGTTTAAATATTTAGCTCAACCGAAAAAAATATATATTGGTATAGCTTGAATGATTGCTTACGAGCTTAATTAAATACTTGATAATCCATCGACGCATAGGTATTAATCATAGGTAGACGAATACATCTAAAATATATATAAGTTCCTAAGCATAGATGAATCTAATAAGTACAATGGGAACACTTTGACTACCTCTTGGGAAACATAAGTCAGGGATGAATCATTGAAGAGTTATTGGACACAAATTAAGATATACCTCTTTTAATTTGCAATCTTCTTTGCTTCTTTGGATTGTTGAAATTTCTCGATGCTCTTGAATCTAGTAAGAATATTATAAGTTGGTTGCTAGTTAATCTTGATATATTTCATGAAAACTTTTTTCTACAACAACATTGTTACGAGAATAGGAGGGTTTGATTATATATGGATATACAAGGCAAACAATTATTGTATTTGGAGGGTTTCCTACTTTTAAAGAAATACAACTTATTTGAAGTCAACAACTTATTTGAAGTCAAGTGTCATCTGGAATAGAATGAGATTGAGTACTTATGGCACATTCCTTTTTAAAAATAGTTTTGCTACTAATCAACTTATTAGAAACAATGAAGGCGTATGGCTTGGAGGCTTTATACGTAATATTGGTTTTTGTTCTCTAATGGAAGCTAAGTTATGGGGTCTTATGCACGGTCTTTTATTAGCATGGAGTATGGGATTTTGTTTGGTTTATGCGGAGGTTGATAATTTGGAGGTGACTCAAATGCTTCTTGTTGGTATGGAGACTGGTCGTTTAGATGAGGGGTTAGTGGCTGGAATAAAAGAAATCTTAAGTAGAGATTGGACGGTTGAGTTGAGACACATCTATCGAGAAGCAAATCTTGTGGCGGATTGCCTTGCCTCAATGGGAGAGACCATTCCATGTGGCTTTCAGAGTCTGGATAATCCACCTCCTGCGGTGATTCCGTGGTTACAATATGATGCAGGAGGCGGCACATGCCTTTGCTCAGTGGTGGTGTAGCGTTTTACCGAGACGAATTTGATCCTTTTTATGTACCAAAAAAAAGTAGGAGACCATGGAAAATTCGCCAATATCTAAGCATGTCAAGCCACTAGGGGATTTTTCTGGTTAAGTGGTTGTCAAATGAACTGACGGCTGATCTCACAAACTAACACAAGTCCTTGCTTTTGTTCTCACTCGTATGCACCTTGATAATGAAATCGTTTAAGCTATATTCAACTACACAACCTCATTCCTTTATAATATCAGAATTGTTCTCGTTGTTGTGCATATTCGGTTCAATCATATCCTTGTTACTCGCTTGAAAATTTTATTAGAGCCGCTCTTTTGCCCGTGCTTTACCCACCGACAATTAGATTTCGATCCCGACATGCCCACTAGTTTCTGCTTGATTCTTGAGCAAACACAAAAATAAACTTAAAAACTTGTGTTAACTATCTAATATATTTATTGTATTTTAATATTCCACAGCATACTAAAAGTTAGTAAATTGATGTTGTAATTAATCAAATTAGTACTTGAAAATATTAACCATAAAGTTTAGTCTATAACAACATCATTTCAATATTAACTTTATAATATTCAAAAATGAAAAAATATTCCTACTTAAACCTGTCACTGTGCTTCACGCAGGGAAACCGAACTCAGAAAGAAAGACATGGGAAAAGGAACTACACGACGTGTAAAGTATAGTGGTTCGTCTAACAACATAACATTCATAAAACAACGGAGATAGATGTTGCAATGATGTCATAATGACGAAATAAAGATGAATAAAGTAAATAAAAAGATTTGTCTAAGAAAAATGGATCACACTTAGGCAACATAATCAACGTCATCTAAGAATAAATTCAACAAAACTCCTTCTAAGCATACACGAGACTCAAAGAGGCACCTGTAAGATACTCGCTGCTGATAAAAATCTATACAAAGCACAAACCAAGAGGATAACAACAAAGAACCCAGAAAAAAAATCAGGCAATATAACAACTGTAAAAACTGCACCAAACTTGATCAGAAATTGAACTCAAGCTCAACCCAACGGTAGGGGGAGGGGACAACATCAACACAAACAAACTGCAAAGTAGGGACAAACGATGTCATATTGATGTATCGTTAATACTTTCAAAAGACATGCATGATTTCACACATAAGATTCCGAAATAGTAATAATTTTTCATAATCATAATGATAAGTAGCATGATTAACTTACTAGACGCCAAGTGAGAATCGGAATTATTAAACATTTTTAGAAAATGGAACATCAAATCCAATTTACTCAACCATAAAACCAATTGTGGTTTGCAGTACACAACCATCAAACTCACATCACATGCTGAAATATATCTATATAATAAAATAAAATAGTCACCAATATTATATTTATATCACTTTTCCTCTAAAAATATTATATCATCAATATTTCCCCCTCAAAAACATGAGATCATCAAAACTATTTTATCTTTCTTTTCTTTTCTTTATTATTTATTTAGATTATAATATATATTTGTACAATAAGTAATAAAGAATAGTCCAATAAGATTAGTATGTCATTTTCCTCTATATGCATTATATTATCGCCAATTTTATTTTATTTTACATTTATTTTTATACTAATTTCTTTAAAACAAATATAAATGTATGTTTTTATCTTTAATATCTAAAATCAACTAATTTTCACTCAAATTTTATTTATGTTACGTTACTCATTATATTTATGTATAATATACTGAAAATATTAATAGATAAAAATTAAATACATTTTTCAATTATAACTTAAAAATTTAATTCTATTTAGGCAGTATTTTGTGTTAGATTACATAAATGATTAAGATGAATCTAAATAACACACTCTTACGATCCAAATCTAAATTAATAGGATAGAATCGAATCAGATAAAGATATTAACACGTTTAAATCATTTAAACACCTTAACACAAGACATTCTCTTTTATTTTTCATGAAAAATCATACATTTAAATCCCGCAAACTCAGGAACGAAAAACTAGTAATTAGTGAAGAGAGGAAATTGTGAGGCACAAAAGGGCAGAAGGGTAAATTCACAGCAACAGCGAGGCGGGAAATAAGGGAACAGCGTTCGTGTTCATAAATGGTTGGGGCCCACATGCACCAACCGAGCCTTTCTTTATCTACCGTCACTATTGTCCTTTTCGATAATCTGACTACGTGTCCCCTCCAACTATTACACGCACTTTGTATCTATATAAATAAATAATATAAAATATAAATATGTCAATTTATTAAACAAATACGGCCATAGTTAGGACTTAGGACTATTATATTATCTTTACTACTTTCACTTTAACTCGGTCAAGTTCAGTTTAATTAAACTCAGTTTCGATTCATTGTTAAGTTGGATCTCGATTTTTAAATTTTGATAAAAACGTCGATTTATTCAAGTATAAGGATTATTTGTACTATGAGTGCATATACAGCTGACTAATATTGAGCAATTAAACTTGTTGAATTTAAAATTTTGAATACCGAGATAGCTTGACATACTCGAAGTGAAGTTTGAGTAATTTATAAAGTAGATCAACTGATTTACAATTTTGATCACATCTGCGGAAACAAGAATTCATCAAGTATATTTAATCCAAGAAATTAATTCGCAATATTTCCTATGAAACGCGTATACATTATGTTTATATCAATCGCAAATTACTTAATAATTAACTGGCCGTACTATTATACAAATATTTCAATATTTTAAAATTGCATTTTGATTAATATCGTCTAGTTTGTTGAACACAAAAGCCATTCCCTGAAAAAATGAGAACAAAAATATTTGCAAAAAATGTTGAAACAAAAAATTTTCGTTTGTCGGATTTTTTGCATTTGAGTGATATCTTCGTTAAACAAAATAAATAGCTAGAAATAAAAATATATTTTCATAAATGTTGAGTTTTTTCTGAAAAGATAACGCATTAGCGAAATCATAATTGACTTCTCTGTCTCGCCCGTGTTGCTGGTAGGTGGTGATCGCATTGAGTACCAAATATTAAGAATTACATTACAATTTTCAGTTATATAAAATTTAGGAAAATTAGGTGATTTATCCCAAAGTAAACAAAGTTAGGGGATTCTATCCCCATATTTGAAAATTAGGGTAATATATTTTAAAGTAGGATCTATTATGATTTTTTATCCTTTGTTACTTACGGTGTCAGACCCTGTCATATCACACATGAAGTGATATGTTTGTGCTAACATGGCTGCCAATGTGTATTGTTGGTCTCAAATCAAAGTATAATACAAGTTCCAGAAGTTAGTGAATAAGTGCGGAATTAAAAGTAGACCCAATAATTTATCTCAGCTGACTTGTGAGAAGTCAGCTGGGTTTTTTAAAAGTTGTCGAGTAGGATTAGGGTTTCTTTGAGTTATACTCCAGCTATTGAAGGTAGTTGGGTTTCAAATTACACTTAGAATAAATAAGATAACGATTGAAAGCTGTAAAAAGACAGGATATTATAGAGGTTTGGATGTGAAAATCATACGTCCTCTCTTCCTTCTCCACGAAGGGAATTCACTGTAGATGAGTTGTGCATGGTGGTTTAACACGATTTACAAGCACATATCTTCTCTAACAGAGAACTACTGCCATTCTCGGTCAGAAGCACGGTAGATCTCGAAGCTTTACTGGACTCCATTTCCTAGGCTACTTTCCCTGCGAATTGATGGTTTGAGTTCCCTTCTCGAACGTTGAATGAGTTGGTTTGTGTCTCAGATATGAATATCTGAGACGTCTCGGAAACCTTTAGCTGAAGATAGCTTCGAGTTCTCCGATGAGTCTCGAGTTAGAAACTCGGAAAGATTAGAAAGCTTTAGAGAGAGAGAGAGAGAGAGAGAAAGATTGTAGAGATTGCTCGAGTTTAGAAAGGCTTTAGTGACCGTAACCGCCTCTCTTCTGTTGACTCATTTATTTATAGGTCAGGTTTTGAATAGTAGCCGTTGGAAAGCATGAGACGTTTGGTCGCTTTCAGCATCAGAAAACATGGTTGTTTATTGTACCTTCAGCATGCTTTATCAGCTCTTTATCCATTGTCCATCAGCTTCGGTTATTGACCGCTGGATAATAACCAGTTGTTCAAACTACGTTTTAAGGAAACATTCATGAAGGTCAGCTCTGAGTACTTCTGAACATTCCTTTTTTGTCTCAGTTGTTTGAGGGATAACTGGACTTGAAAACTGACTCAACTAAAGTTTAAATAAACATTTTATTGGACTAAGTCAGTTGTACTTGTAGTCAGCTTTTGGGAGTCAACTTGGTTGTTAGTTCAGAATGACCTGCAACTGTATACCTCACAGCTGATTGAGCAGTTGTGGTCTTTAAGCTCACAGTTGAAGGACTCAATTGTGATCTCGCACAGCTAGATAGACATAGTTGTGGTTTATAGTTGAACTTGATCTTCTTAAATCTTTAAGTCTTGAATTCTTCCAACTCCAGCTCTCCGTGAACCTATGCTATTACAAATTCAATCTTATACATGATTACAATCTACGAGCAGTTTTACATTAATGGTATTCGACATCACTCAAAATACAATTATTCCTAACATGTATAATTTATTTAGTGGAATTAGGGTGATTTATCTCGAAATTAAGGAATTTTATCCTATATTTGAAATTTAGGATAATATAGCCCAAAGTTAGGTTCCCCTATGATTTTTTATCCTTGTTTCCTTATGAAGTCAAACTATTGCCACTTTCACCTTAATTCTACTAAATAAATTATAGACGTTGACAGCTACGTTGGCACCAACGTGTCACTTAACGTGTGATATGACAAATGATTTGACATCATAAGTAATAGAGGAAAAAATCATAACGAAACCTTACTTTTAGATATATCACTCTAAATTTTAAACGTGGACATAAAACCTCATAATTTCACAAACTTTGGATAAATCTCTCTAATTCCCTTACTATTTATCCAACAAACAGAGAAGAATGTTTTCATACTAATTAAACAAAACTCAAGTATTTTCATCATTATTTTATTATCCAAAACATTTCATCAACTATCTGCATTCAATGAACAAAAGAACACATTTCTTTAGGGTTTAGGGTTTAACTTTTCCCATGCAATATTATTTTCAGTTTTTTTACCGTTATGAAATTCCAACCCTTTCATCTTTTTTAAACTTCTACTTTTACACTCGGTTTTCTATTATGTTTTTGCCCTTTCCCGAGGGAGGAAAGAATGTGCTACAAACAAAAACAAATATGTTGAGAAACCATTATAATTTTAAAAAGTACAGGAATGAAAGTCAACAATATGAAAATACAAATAAAAATATTTGCATTTTTTTCGTTAAAAAAAGAAAAAGAAGAATATAATGTAATTTTTTTTCCCGCCACTATGGGGGGCGGCGTGGACTGAAAGTGCCGGACGCGTTTGTTCATGGGATAAAATTGTATCCCAAAACATTTTTATTACACATATATGTGTATGTGTATGTATAATTGTATTTTTTAAAAAATTTAAACAAATAATTGTATTTCTATTAAGTTATTTACCGCAACTTACAATTTAATGAAATATTAACACCTCAAATTTCTAAGACCATCAATTAACAATTAAAATAAGTTCCATTAAAATAATTTTTATCGCATTTCTAAAATATAAAAAATAAATATAGTACTTAAAATTTTTCTCTCCTTAACCGATAATATAAGTAAAATAATTGAACAATCATATCCCTAAAGAAAACAAAGAAAAATTATATTTCTTTACAAGTTTTACTAAAAATATATATTTTCCTACAAGTTTCAGACGATGTTTTAAACTGCTTTCAAAAAATGAGGACTCGATATACACAAGTACCACTATAGTTTTTTCGTTTGAATATCTTGAGGTTCGATTTTGATCGTTGGAATGATTGGGATTCTAAGCAGGAAACCAAATCGGACACCAAGACTCCCTGGAAGGTCTATAGTCCCCCGGAACGTACTTGCTAGTATTTTATAGAGAAATTGGATGAAAATTACAGAGCTTCTTGTCGGAGAAGGTAATCAGAGTGATACAGTGGAAAATGCATGTGAATCGTGTCCGTTGTGCATGATGCGTATGCGCTATTTATACTATTACATTTGGAGAATCTGAATAATTCCTATCTAAGTGGCCTAATTGCAAATACTCTAGGGGTTGATTTGTAAATACAACCGGGAGAAGTTAGAGTCACGTATTCTCCGCTATGCTGACTCAGCAAAAGGCATCATTTTGGATCATTCCAGCACGTGGGGTGCACGCGCCTGAAATCTCGAGGCCGAGCTCAGAGGTGCTTCGAGTCTCGTAGAGTGAACCTTGAAGGAGCCTTCGAGATGGGGTGCTCGTGCTAGCATCGAGACGTCTGTTCGAGCCTATAAGAGACTTCGAGAGTTCTGCCGATTGGCCGGGAATTGAGGCGACGTCCTCGAGGCGGGCATCCTGACTTTGTGATCAATGGCTGAGATTGAATTAATATTTTGGCCCTCAACAAAATATTATATGTTTTCTATGTTAATTATATATTTTCTTTTATAAAACTTTGAATATTAAAATATCTATTAGATTTTCTTTTTATATTATAAATTTCGTAAACTCAATTATAAATTTTTCGGTAGGTCACCGTGGGTAGTAGATGAAGTATTTGTGATTGTGCTAGCATTTCGGCCCTGTTTCATTGTATGTTTGAGGGGAAAGTCATACTAGCATGCATAAGAAAAAAAGGAACGCAAAACCATTCATGTTCACATGGCATGTGCAATCATCAATAATGTGATAACTCAATTTACTTACAGTAGTGTTTTTATTTATCATATGATCAATTCAGGATCTAAAATATGGTTTAATTTTCGAGTCTAAATCCAAAAATTAAATTTTCAATCTAGGATTTAAAAGATTTTAGATTTTCACTCTAAAACTCGTAAAATCTCAAAATTTCAATTCAAAACCGAAATATCATAAAATTCTCAATCCAAGATCTCATGTTAAGGTTCTAGATTGAGAATTGAACATCTTTTAAATCCTGAATCGAGAATTTATTTTTCGAGTTCTACTTTAAGAATTAATTTTATTTTCAAGTACTGAATTGACAATACACATATAACGTATTTATTGAAGCTATTTAGTTAAAGAAAGGGGAAATGTCAATTTAGCCCTCCGACTATTGTGGGAAAAGAAAATTAGTCCTTCAAGACTATTTCGACCAATTAAGCTCCTCGACTTTGAAAATAGATTCAATTTAACTCTTCCATTTTTTAAATTATTAATTTATATATGAAAGTTATGTTCTACCCTTTTTGAAAAATGACTACTTCTTTTTTAGTTTTGTATTTGTTTTGAGCGTATTCTTATTTAATTATTTTTATATGCATCTTATATTATACCTCAATTCTCATTTGTACTATTTTGAATACTTATAATTTCTCAAATTTTTTGAATGGTCTAATTTGATTCTCTCATTTTTTTAAATAACCTTTCCATTTTGAGAAGATTAATTTTGACACTAAAAGCTCCATTTTGATAAAACAAATTTTGCCATTAAAAGTTCAAAATTCAATGTAGAATATACATAAGAGAATATATTTGAAGTAACTCTTAAAAAAAGAAACATCAAATTAGATCATTCAAAAAATATGAGAAATTATATGTATTAAAAAAGAAATTCAATAGTACAAATGAAATTGAGGTATAATTTAAAGTGCATATAAAAATAAGCTAAAAATAAATATAAAACTAAAAAACATCTATTCATTTCTCAACAAGACATTGAAGGGTTAAATAAGCCTATTTTCGAACTCGAGATGCTTAATTGAATCAAATAATCACGGAGGGTCTAATTTACTCCTCCCACAATAGTCGGAGGGCTAAATTGCACCTTTTTCCGTTAAACAAATTCCACTTGAATATTTAGCATGCGCAGAAAAAAAGGGAGAAAAACTGATACTTAGACCAGCCGTGGTGATGACTTTTTGTTAAAAGTCATCCGAGGTGGTACCAGAATTTTCTTTAAAAAAGAAAAAAACTAATTTTCCATAAGAGAGATGACTCGGAGGCCTTCTGCACCTTTCCCCGACCCAAGGTATGGAATTAGAAGCCACCACTTGGCAAATTTTGATTGAATGTTCAAATTTTATGTATTAAATTTTAAATTAATAGTATCATACAAGATTATTTGTTAGAAGAATAAAATTTATATTTTTTTTACCTCTACAATAGGCCCAATATTGATATATTTTCACAAACAAATTAAATATCTCTTTTCTCCGCCATTCTTGTTGTTGTTATCTATTTCTATTGGTTTATTTACTTTTTATTTTATATTTTAACTATTGTACAAATAAAAAAATTAAATTTTAAGGTAAACAATAATATATTTAAATTATAATTGTTAATTGTGTTCCCAAATCAGAGTAATAATACAAGTTGCTGAAGCGTTAGAAATAAGTGCGGAAAATAAGTTTGTGTGGGCCCGATTTTATCTCAGCTGACTTGTGAGCAAGTCAGTTGGGTTTCTTAAAGCTGTTTGTTCTCGAGTAGGATTAATTAGGGTTTGTTCAGTTATACTCCAGCTACTATCGATTACTGGGTTTTTAATCAACACTTAGAATAAAATAAATAACTAAAAACAATAAACAAGACAAAATATTTATAGATATTCGGATCTTAAAATCTTACGTCCTCTCTTCCTTCTCCATGACGGGAATCCACTATAGTTGTTAGTACACGGTGAGTTAACATAGGTCACAAACAAACTATCTTCTCAAACGGGAAGCTATTACCACTTCCGGTCGCAGGCACTGCAGTCGTTCAAAGTTGTACTAGATATACTCCTAGACTTCTTAGATCTACAGAGTGAAGGTTTTTGTTCTCTTCAGGAACGTGGGGTGAATTGGTTGGTTTTCTTTCTCAGATGGAAATCTGATGGAAGGGTCTCGGAAATCTTAGCTGAGGACGGCTTCAGGTTCTCCGGTGTCGGCTCTATTTTTGGAAGTCAGCTCTGGAGTCGATTTGTCTTTTGCTTAGCTGTGAGTTCAGAATGAACTGCGTCTAGTTTGCCTTTCAACTGATGGATCAGTTGTAGTCTTTAATCTTCACAACTGAGGAGGTCAGCTGTGAACCCTCACAGTTGGGTTGGCACAACTATCGTCAATTGAACTTGATCTTCTGAAAATCTTAAGTTTTGAATCTTCGAGCTTCAGCTATCCGCGAATCTAAATTATTACAATTCAATCATATACATCATTACATTCTAAGATCAGTTCTATTCTAATGACATAGTTTATGACATCATCAAAATATTCTAATCC